>CM069697.1:1003738-1108738 GCA_036010785.1 Ammospiza maritima maritima | reverse complement strand
ACGATGACAATGATGACAATGACAATGACAATGATAACGACAACAATGACGATGACAATGACAATGATAACGACAACAATGACAATGACAATGACGATGACAATGATGACAATGATGACAATGATGACAATGATGACGATGACAATGACAATGACAATGATAACGACAACGACGATGACAATGACGATGACAACGACAGCAATGACGATGACAATGACGATGACAATGACGATGACAATGATGACAATGATGACAATGATGACAATGATGATGATGACAATGACAATGACAATGACAATGATAACGACAACAATGACGATGACAATGACGATGACAATGACAATGACAACGACAGCAATGACGATGACAATGACGATGACAATGATGACAATGATGACAATGATGACAATGATGACGATGACAACGACAATGACAATGATAACGACAGCAATGACGGTGACAATGACGATGACAATGCTGACGATGACGCTGATGACGCTGACGCTGCTGTCGCTGTCCCTGTCCCGCAGTGCGTCCCCCGGCCCTGTCCGGCGCCTGGTGGCCGCTGCTGGTGGCCCTGGTGGCCCTGGGACAATGGCCCTGGTGGCCCTGGTGGCGCTGGCGGCGCGGAGACGCCACAAGGAGACGCGCTACGGGTGAGGGGACGTCACCCGTGTCACCCGTGTCGCCTGTGTCACCTGGGTGTCACCTGTGTGTCCCCTCTGTCCCCATGGTGTCCCCTCGGTGTCTCCTCAGTGTCCCCATTGTGGCCGGCTGGTCACCATTGTCACCTCTGTGTCCCCTGTGTTCCCTGTGTGCCCGTGCTGTCCCCATGGTGTCCCCATGGTGGCAGAGCAGCGACCGTTGTCCCCATTGTCCCCATTGTCCCCATTGTCCCCATTGTCCCCCCTGTGTCCCCTTGGTGTCCCCTTGGTGTCCCCATGGTGTCCCATGGTGTCCCCATGGTGGCAGAGCACTGACCGTTGTCCCCATTGTCCCCATTGTCCTCCATGTCCCCATTGTCCCCTCTTTCCCCATTGTCCCCTCTGTCCCCTGTGTCCCCATGGTGTCCCCATTGTCCCCTCTGTCCCCATTGTCCCCTCGGTGTCCCCATTGTCCCCATTGTCCCCACTGTCCACACTGTCCCCTCTGTGTCCCCATGGTGTCCCCTCTGTCCCCACTGTCCCCATTGTCCCCCCTGTGTCCCCCCTGTGTCCCCATGGTGTCCCCCATGGTGGCAGAGCAGTGACCGTTGTCCCCATTGTCCCCATTGTCCTCCATGTCCCCATTGTCCCCTCTTTCCCCATTGTCCCCTCTGTCCCCTCTGTGTCCCCATGGTGTCCCCATTGTCCCCTCTGTCCCCATTGTCCCCTCGGTGTCCCCATGGTGTCCCCAATGTCCCCAATGTCCCCATTGTCCCCTGTGTCCCCATGGTGTCCCCAATGTCCCCAATGTCCCCATTGTCCCCTGTGTCCCCATGGTGTCCCCAATGTCCCCATTGTCCCCATGGTGTCCCCATGGTGTCCCCATGGTGTCCCCATGGTGTCCCCCATTGTCCCCATTGTCCCCATGGTGTCCCCAATGTCCCCATTGCCCCCTCTGTGTCCCCATGGTGTCCCCATTGTCCCCATGGTGTCCCCAATGTCCCCATTGTCCCCTGTGTCCCCAGGGCCGCCTTCGCCCCGGCCGTTCATTTCCGCGCCCGCAGCTCCTACGGCCGCCGGTCAGCGCAGGCCACGCGTGAGTGACCCCGGGGTCACCAATGTCCCCAATGTCCCCAATGTCCCCAGTGTCCCCCCAATGTCCCCAATGTCCCCAATGTCCCCAATGTCCCCAATGTCCCCCCAATGTCCCCAATGTCCCCAATGCTTCCAATGTCCCCAAATTTCCCCAATGCCCAAATGTCCCCAATGTCCCCCCAATGTCCCCAATGTCCCCAATGTCCCCAATGTCCATAATGTCCCCAGTATCCCCCCAATGTCCCCAATGCTTCCAATGTCCCCAAATGTCCCCGATGTCCCCAAATCCCCCCAATGCCCCCAATGTCTCCAATCCCCCCAATGTCCCCAATGATGTCCCCAATCCCCCCAGTGTCCCCCCAATGTCCCCCTGTCCCCAATGATGTCCCCAATGTCCCCCCAATGTCCCCAATGTCCCCCCAATGTCCCCCCAATGTCCCCCCTGTCCCCACTGCTGTCCCCACTGATGTCCCCACTGCTGTCCCCACTGCTGTCCCCAATGATGTCCCCAATGATGTCCCCAATGATGTCCCCAGTGATGTCCCCAGTGATGTCCCCCCTGTCCCCAATGATGTCCCCAATGATGTCCCCAATGTCCCCAATGCTGTTCCACTGCTGTCCCCACTGCTGTCCCCCTGTCCCCACTGCTGTCCCCACTGCTGTCCCCACTGCTGTCCCCAATGATGTCCCCAGTGATGTCCCCCCAATGTCCCCCCTGTCCCCCCTGCTGTCCCCAATGCTGTCCCCAATGCTGTCCCCCCAATGTCCCCAATGCCCCCCCCAATGTCCCCACTGCTGTCCCCCTGCTGTCCCCGCTGGTGTCCCCAGTGAACCGCCTGGGCATCAGCCCCGAGCTGAAGGAGAAGCTGCGCGACGTCCTCGTGGAGCGGCACCGCCTGGCGCTGGGCAAGACCCTGGGACAGGTGGGTACAGAGCGCCCCAAACCGGCTGGGATCGCCCCAAAATCAGCTGGAATCACCCCAAATCACCCCAAAATCAGCTGGGATCGCCCCAAAATCAGCTGGGATCACCCCGAAACCGGCTGGGATCGCCCCAAAATCGGCTGGGATCACCCAAAATAATCTGAAATCACCCCAAATCAGCTGGGATCACCCAAAATCACCCCAAAACCAGCTGGGATCGCCCCGAAACCGGCTGGGATCACCCCAAAATCACCCCAAAACCAGCTGGGATCACCCCAAAACCAGCTGGGATCACCCCAAAACCGGCTGGGATCACCCCAAACCAGCTGGGATCACCCCAAAATCACCCCAAACCAGCTGGGATCACCCCAAAATCGGCTGGGATCACCCCAAAATAATCTGAAATCACCCCAAATCAGCTGGGATCACCCCGAAACCGGCTGGGATCGCCCCAAAATAATCTGAAATCACCCCGAAACCGGCTGGGATCACCCCAAAATCAGCCCAAAACCAGCTGGGATCACCCCGAAACCGGCTGGGATCACCCCAAAATCAGCCCAAAACCAGCTGGAATCACCCCAAACCCAGCTGGAATCATCCAAAATCACCCCAAATCAGCTGGGATCACCCAAAACCGGCTGGAATCACCCCGAAACCGGCTGGAATCACCCCAAACCAGCTGGAATCACCCCAAATCAGCTGGAATCACCCCAAACCAGCTGGGATCACCCCAAAACCGGCTGGATCACCCCAAACCAGCTGGAATCACCCCAAATCAGCTGGAATCATCCAAAATCACCCCAAAATCAACTGGGATCACCCCAAAATCAGCTGGAATCACCCCAAACCAGCTGGAATCATCCAAAATCACCCCAAATCAGCTGGGATCACCCCAAAATCAGCTGGAATCACCCCAAAATCAGCTGGAATCAACCCAAATCAGCTGGAATCACCCCAAAATCAGCTGGAATCACCCCAAAACCACCTCAAAACCAGCTGGAATCACCCAAAACCAGCTGGAATCATCCAAAATCACCCAAAATCAACTGGAATCACCCCAAAATCAGCGGGAATCACCCCAAAATCAGCGGGAATCACCCCAAAATCAGCTGGAATCACCCAAAACCACCTCAAAACCAGCTGGAATCACCCCAAAACCAGCTGGAATCATCCAAAATCACCCCAAAATCAACTGGAATCACCCAAAATCAGCGGGAATCACCCCAAAATCAGCGGGAATCACCCCAAAATCAGCTGGAATCACCCCAAAACCACCTCAAAACCAGCTGGAATCACCCCAAAACCAGCTGGAATCATCCAAAATCACCCCAAAATCAACTGGAATCACCCCAAAATCAACTGGAATCACCCCCCCAAAATCAGCGGGAATCACCCCCCCAAAATCAGCGGGAATCACCCCAAAACCACCTCAAAACCAGCTGGAATCACCCCAAAATCAGCTGGAATCACCCCAAAACCGGCTGGAATCACCCAAAATCACCCCCAAAATCAACTGGAATCACCCCAAAATCAGCGGGAATCACCCCAAATCAGCTGGAATCACCCCAAAACCACCTCAAAACCAGCTGGAATCACCCCAAAATCAGCCCAAAACCAGCTGGAATCACCCCAAAACCAGCTGGAATCATCCAAAATCACCCCAAAATCAACTGGAATCAGCCAAAATCAGCTGGAATCACCCAAAATCACCCAAAATCAGCTGGAATCACCCAAAACCAGCTGGAATCACCCCAAACAGCTGGAATCATCCAAAATCACCCCAAATCAGCTGGGATCACCCCAAAATCAGCTGGAATCACCCCAAAATCAGCTGGAATCAACCCAAATCAGCTGGAATCACCCCAAAACCACCTCAAAACCAGCTGGAATCACCCAAAACCAGCTGGAATCATCTAAAATCAGCTGAAATCAGCCCAAAATCAGCCCAAAATCAGCTGGAATCACCCCAAAATCAGCTGGAATCACCCCAAACCGGCTGGAATCACCCCAAAATCAGCTGGAATCACCCCAAAACCGGCTGGAATCACCCCAAAATCACCCCAAAATCAACTGGAATCACCCAAAACCGGCTGGAATCATCCAAAATCAGCTGGAATCACCCCAAATCAGCCTGAATCACCCCAAAACCACCTCAAAACCAGCTGGAATCACCCCAAAATCACCCCAAAATCAACTGGAATCACCCCAAAATCAGCTGGAATCATCCCAAAATCAGCTGGAATCACCCAAATCAGCTGGAATCACCCCAAAATCAGCTGGAATCACCCAAAATCAGCTGAAATCATACAAAATCACCCCAAAACCAGCTGAAATCACCCCAAAATCAGCCCAAAACCAGCTGAAATAATCTGAAATCACCCAAAATCAACTGGAATCACTCCCAAATCCACTGGAATCACCCCAAAACCAGCTGGAATCACCCCCCCAAAATTCCTCTGGGACCCCCCAAAATCCCCTCAGGACCCCCCCAGAATCCCCTCAGGACCCCCAAAATCTTCTGGGAACCCCCAAACCTCCTCAGAACCCACCCAAACCTCCCCAAATCCCCTCAAAAACCCTTCAGGAGCCCCCAAATTCCCCTGGGACCCCTCAAAAACCCCTCAGGACCCCCAAAATCCCCTTGGTGGCCCCCAAAATGACCCTGGTGCCCCCCAAAATGACCCAAAATCCCCCAAAATGACCCAAAATCCCCCTGGTGCCCCCCAAAATGCCCAAAATCCCCCCAAAATCCCCCTGGTGCCCCCCAAAATGACCCAAAATCCCCCCAAAATGCCCCTGGTGCCCCCCAAAATCCCCTGGTGCCCCCCAAAATGTCCAAAATCCCCTGGTGCCCCCAAAATGACCCAAAATCCCCCCAAATCCCCCTGGTGCCCCCCAAAATGACCCAAAATCCCCCAAAATCCCTCAGAACCCCCCAAAATGACCCAAAATCCCCCCAAAATGCCCTGGTGCCCCCCAAAATGCCCCAAAATCCCCCTGGTGCCCCCCCAAAATGCCCCAAAATCCCCCCAAAATGACCCAAAATCCCCCTGGTGCCCCCAAAATGACCCAAAATCCCCCCAAATTCCCTGGTGCCCCCCAAAATGACCCAAAATCCCCCCAGAATCCCCGTGGTGCCCCCCAAAATCCCCTGGTGCCCCCCAAAATGACCCAAAATCCCCCTGGTGCCCCCCAAAATGACCCAAAATCCCCCTGGTGCCCCCCAAAATGCCCCAAATGCCCCCAAAATCCCCCTGGTGCCCCCCAAAATGCCCCAAAATCCCCCCAAAATCCCCCTGGTGCCCCCCAAAATGACCCAAAATCCCCCCAAAATGACCCAAAATCCCCCCAAATCCCCCTGGTGCCCCCCAAAATGACCCAAAATCCCCCCAAAATCCCCCTGGTGCCCCCCAAAATCCCCCCAAAATCCCCCTGGTGCCCCCCAAAATCCCCCTGGTGCCCCCCAAAATGACCCAAAATCCCCCCAAAATCCCCTCAGAACCCCCCAAAATGACCCAAAATCCCCCCAAAATCCCCTGGTGCCCCCCAAAATGCCCCAAAATCCCCCCAAAATCCCCTGGTGCCCCCCAAAATGACCCAAAATCCCCCCAAAATGACCCAAAATCCCCCCAAAATCCCCCTGGTGCCCCCCAAAATCCCCTGGTGCCCCCCAAAGTGACCCAAAATCCCCCCAAAATCCCCTGGTGCCCCCCAAAATGCCCCAAAATCCCCCAAAATCCCCCTGGTATGCCCCAAAATGACCCAAAATCCCCCAAAATCCCCCTGGTGCCCCCCAAAATGACCCAAAATCCCCCAAAATCCCCCTGGTGCCCCCCAAAATCCCCCTGGTGCCCCCCAAAATGCCCCTGGTGCCCCCCAAAATGCCCCAAAATCCCCCCAAAATCCCCGCAGGCGAGTTCGGCTCGGTGGTGGAGGGGACTCTGCGCCAGGACTCGGGCGTGCTGCGCGTGGCCGTGAAAACCATGAAACGTGAGCCCCAAAACGCCCCAAAATCCCCCCAAAATCTCCCCAAAATCCCCCCAAAATTCCCCCAAAATCTCCCCAAAATCCCCAAATGGCCCAAAAACGCCGGAATTCGCCCCAAAGTCGCCATCTGCTCGCGGGGGGAGCTGGAGGATTTCCTGAGCGAGGCCGTGTGCATGAAGGAGTTCGACCACCCCAACGTCATGAAGCTCATCGGTGAGAATGCCCCCAAAAATGCCCCAAAATCACCCAAAGTCACCCAAAGTACCCCCCAAAATTACCCCAAAATACCCCAAAATCACCCCCAAATTACCCAAAGATTTGCCAAAATCACCCCCAAAATTACCCCAAGATCACCCCAAAAATGCCCGAAAATCACCCCAAAACCACCCAAAGATCCCCCCCAAAATGACCCCAAAAATGTCTCAAAATCACTCAAAATTACCCCAAAATCACTCCCCAAAACCACCCCAAAATCACCCCCAAATCACCCAAAGATTTGCCAAAATCACCCCCCAAAATTACCCAAGATCACCCCAAAAATGCCCGGAAATCACCCCAAAACCACCCAAAATACCCCCAAATTACCCCCAAAATCACCCCAAAATTAACCAAAGATCCCCCAAAAAATTGCCCCAAAATCACCCAAAAAATACCCCAAAATCACCCCAAAATGAACCAGAGATACCCCAAAAATTATCCCAAAAATGCCCCAAATCACCCCAAAATCACCCCAAATACCCCCCAAAATTACCCCCAAAATACCCCAAATTTGACCCCCAAATTACCCAAGATACCCCAAAATCACCTCAAATTTCCCCCAAAATCACCCCAAAATCACCCCAAAGTCACCCCAAAATTAACCAAAGATACCCCAAAAATTACCCCAAAAATGCCCCAAAATCACCCCAAAGTCACCCAAAATACCCCAAAATACCCCCAAAATTACCCCCAAAATCACCCCAAAATTAACCAAAGATCCCCACAAAAATTACCCCAAATTGCCCCAAAATCACCCAAAAAATACCCCAAAATCACCCCAAAATGAACCAGAGATACCCCAAAAATTATCCAAAAATGCCCAAAATCACCCCAAAGTCACCCAAAATACCCCCCAAAATTACCCCCAAAATACCCCAAAATCACCCCAACATTTACCCCCAAATTACCCAAAGATACCCCAAAATCACCTCAAATTTCCCCCAAAATCACCCCAAAATCACCCCAAAATCACCCCAAAATTAACCAAAGATACCCCAAAAATGCCCAAAAATACCCCAAAATCACCCCAAAATCACCCCAAAATCACCCCAAAATGAACCAGAGATACCCCAAAAATTATCCCAAAAATGCCCCAAAATCACCCCAAAGTCACCCAAAATACCCCCCAAAATCACCCCCAAAATACCCCAAAATTTACCCCCAAATTACCCCAAGATACCCCAAAATCACCTCAAATTTCCCCCAAAATCACCCCAAAATCACCCCAAAGTCACCCAAAATTAACCAGATACCCCAAAAATGCCCCAAAAATACCCAAAATCACCCCAAAATGAACCAGAGATACCCCAAAAATTACCCCAAAAATGCCCCAAAATCACCCCAAAATTTACCCCAAAATCACCTCAAATTTCCCCCAAAATCACCCCAAAATCACCCCAAAATCACCCCAAAATGAACCACAGATACCCCAAAAATTACCCCAAAAATGCCCCAAAATCACCCCAAAATCACCCCAAAATCTCTCAATATCACCCCAAAAATGCCCCAAAATCACCCCAAAATCACCCCCAAATCAGGGGGGTTCTGCACCCCAATTTTGGGGATCAGTGTCCCAAATTTTGGGGTGCTCTGACCCCGATTTTGGGGGTTCTGAGTCCAAATTTTGGGGTGCTCTGAGCCCCGATTTTTGGGGGTTCTGAGTCCAATAATATTTTGGGGTGCTCTGAGCCCCAATTTTGGGGGGTTCTGAGCCCAAATTTTGGGGTGCTCTGAGCCCCGATTTTTTGGGGTTCTGAGTCCAAATTTTGGGGTGCTCTGAGCCCCGATTTTGGGTGTTCTGAGCCCAAATATTTGGGGTGTTCTGAGCCCCAATTTTAGGGATTATGCACCCCAATTTTTGGGGGGTTCAGAGCCCCAATTTTGGGGAGCTGCACCCCAATTTTGGGGGGAATCTGAGCCCAAATTTTGGGAGTTTGCACCCCAATTTTGGGGAATCTGTGTCCGAATTTTTGGGAGTTTGCACCCCAATTTTTTGAGAGTCTGAGCAGAAATTTTTGGGGATCTTGGTCTAAATTTTGGGGTGCTCTGAGCCCCGATTTTGGGGGGTTCTGAGTCCAAATTTTGGGGTGCTCTGACCTCGATTTTTGGGGGGTTCTGAGTCCTGATTTTGGGGTGCTCTGAGCCCCGATTTTTGGGGGTTCTGAGTCCTGATTTTGGGGTGCTCTGAGCCCCGATTTTGGGGGTTCTGAGCCCAAATTTTGGGGTGTTCTGAGCCCCGATTTTTGGGGGTTCTGAGCCCAAATTTTGGGGTGTTCTGAGCCCCGATTTTTGGGGGTTCTGAGCCCAAATTTTGGGGTGCTCTGAGCCCCGATTTTTGGGGGTTTTGAGTCCCAATTTTGGGGTGCTCTGAGCCCCGATTTTGGGGGTTCTGAGTCCAAATTTTGGGGTGCTCTGAGCCCCGATTTTTGGGGGTTCTGAGTCCAAATTTTGGGGTGCTCTGACCCCGATTTTGGGGGTTCTGAGCCCAAATTTTGGGGTGCTCTGAGCCCCGATTTTTGGGGGTTCTGAGTCCAAATTTTGGGGTGCTCTGAGCCCGATTTTGGGGGGTTCTGAGTCCAAATTTTGGGGTGCTCTGAGCCCCGATTTTTGGGGGTTCTGAGTCCAAATTTTGGGGTGCTCTGAGCCCCGATTTTGGGGGTTCTGAGTCCAAATTTTGGGGTGCTCTGAGCCCCGATTTTGGGGGTTCTGAGTCCAAATTTTGGGGTGCTCTGAGCCCCAATTTTGGGGAGCTGCACCCCAATTTTTGGGGGGGTTCTGAGCCCCAATTTTGGGGAGCTGCACCCCAATTTTGGGGAATCTGTGTCCGAATTTTTGGGAGTTTGCACCCCAATTTTGGGGGAGTCTGAGCAGAAATTTTTGGGGATCTTGGTCTAAATTTTGGGGTGCTCTGAGCCCCGATTTTGGGGGTTCTGAGTCCAAATTTTGGGGTGCTCTGACCTCGATTTTTGGGGGTTCTGAGTCCAAATTTTGGGGTGCTCTGAGCCCCGATTTTGGGGGTTCTGAGTCCAAATTTTGGGGTGCTCTGAGCCCCGATTTTTGGGGGTTCTGAGTCCAAATTTTGGGGTGCTCTGACCCCGATTTTGGGGGTTCTGAGTCCAAATTTTGGGGTGCTCTGACCCCGATTTTTGGGGGTTCGGAGTCCAAATTTTGGGGTGTTCTGATCCCCGATTTTTGGGGGTTCTGAGTCCTGATTTTGGGGTGCTCTGAGCCCCGATTTTGGGGGGTTCTGAGTCCAAATTTTGGGGTGCTCTGAGCCCCGATTTTGGGGGTTCTGAGTCCAAATTTTGGGGTGCTCTGAGCCCCGATTTTGGGGGGTTCTGAGTCAAAATTTTGGGGTGTTCTGAGCCCCGATTTTGGGGATTATGCACCCCAATTTTGGGGGGGTTCAGAGACCAAATTTTGGGGAGCTGCACCCCAATTTTGGGGGGAATCTGAGCCCAAATTTTGGGAGTTTGCACCCCAATTTTGGGGGAGTCTGAGCACAAATTTTTGGGGATCTTGGTCTAAAATTTGGGGGTTCTGAGCCCCGATTTTGGGGGGTTCTGAGTCCAAATTTTGGGGTGCTCTTTGCCCCAATTTCCAGGGGATCTTTGCCCCAATTTTGGGGTGCTCTGAGCCCAAATTTTGGAGTTCTGAGCTCAAATTTTGGGGGGTTCTGAGCTCAAGTTTTTGGGGGTTCTGAGCCCCAATTTCGGGGGATCTGAACCCTGATTTTGGGGGGTTCTGACCAATATTTTTGGGGTGTTCGGACACCCAATTTTGGCTGGGTCTGTGTCCAAATTTCGGGTGTTCTGAACCCCAAGTTTGGGGGGTTCTGAGCCCAAATTTTGAGGGATCTGCACTCCAATTTTGGGGGCTCTGTGTCCCAATTTTGGGGTGTTTTGAACTCAAATTTTGGGGGATTCGTGTCCCATTTTGTGGGGTCTGCACCCCAATTTCTGGGCTCCTCTGAGCCCCCATTGTTGGGGGTTCCGCACCCCAAATTTGGGGGATCTGAGCCCTGATTTTTGGGGTGCTCTGAGCCCAAATTTTGGGGTCTTAACCTAAATTTGGGGGTATCTGAGCCCAAATTTTGGGGGTTTTGAGCTCAAGTTTTTGGGGGTCTGGGTCCAAGTTTTGGGGTGCTCTGAGCCCCGATTTTGGGGGTTCTGAGCCCCAATATTTGCGAGTCTGCACCCCAATTTTGGGGTGCTCTGAGGCCAAATTTTGGAGGCTCTGGGTCCAACTGTGGGGTGTTCTGAGCTGAAATCCGGAGGGTCCTGAGCCCCAATTTGGGGGATTTTGGGCCCCAAATTGGGACGGTTCTGAGCCCAATTTTGGGGGTCCGGCGCCCCAAATTTGGGGTCTGGGGGTTCATCCTGCCCCTCCCCCACACAGGGGTGTGCCTGCAGCCGTGGGGGGGCAGCTCGGAGGGGCCCCCTCCCCCCCCCAGCGTCCTCCTGCCCTTCATGGCCCACGGGGACCTGCACAGCTTCCTGCTCGGCGCCCGGCACGGGGACCCCCCGACGGTGAGAGACCCCCAAAATAACCCCCAAACTGCCCCAAAAACAGCCCCAAAATAGCCCCAAAAGAGCCCCAAAATAGCCCCAAAAATAGCACCAAAATAGCCCCAAAATAGCCCCAAAATAGCCCCAAACCAGCCCAAAAATACTCCCAAAAAAGCCCCAAAAATAGTCCCAATATAGCCCAAAAATAGCCCCAAAATAGCCCCAAAAATAGCACCAAAATAGCCCCAAAATAGCCCCAAAATAGCCCAAAAACAGCCCCAAAATAGCCCAAAAACAGCCCCAAAATAGCCCAAAAATAGCCCCAAAATAGCCCCAAAAATAGCCCCAAAATAGCCCCAAAATAACCCCAAAATAGCCCCAAAATAGCCCCAAAGAGCCCCCAAAATAGCCCCAAAATAGCCCCAAAAATAGTCCCAAAATAGCCCCAAAATTAGCCCCAAAATAGCCCCAAAATAACCCCAAAATAGCCCCAAAAATAGTCCCAAAATAACCCTAAAATAGCCCAAAAATGGTCCCAAAATAGCCCCAAAAATAGCCCCAAAATAGCCCCAAAATAGCCCCAAAATAGCCCCAAAATAGCCCCAAAATAACCCCAAAATAGCCCCAAAAATAGCCCCAAAATAACCCAAAATAGCCCCAAAATAGCCCAAAATTAGCCCCAAAATAACCCCAAAATAGCCCCAAAATAGCCCCAAAAATGGTCCCAAAATAGCCCCAAAAATAGCCCCAACATAGCCCCAAAATAGCCCCAACATAGCCCCAAAATAACCCCAAAATAGCCCCAAAAATAGCCCCAAAATGGCCCCAAAATAGCCCCAAAAATAGCACCAAAATAGCCCCAAAATAGCCCCAAAATAGCCCAAAAACAGCCCCAAAATAGCCCCAAAATAGCCCCAAAAATAGCCCCAAAATAGCTCCAAAATAGCCCCAAAATAGCCCAAAAATAGCCCCAAAATAGCCCCAAAGAGCCCCCCAAAATAGCCCCAAAATAGCCCCAAAAATAGTCCCAAAGCCAAAATAGCCCCAAAATTAGCCCCAAAATAACCCCAAAATAACCCCAAAATAGCCCAAAAATAACCTCAAAATAACCCTAAAATAGCCCAAAAATGGTCCCAAAATAGCCCCAAAAATAGCCCCCAAAATAGCCCCAAAATAGCCCCAAAATAGCCCCAAAATAGCCCCAAAATAGGTCCAAAGAGCACCCCAAAATAATCCCAAAATAGCCCCAAAATAACCCCAAAAAAACCTCAAAACAGCCCAAAAATAGCCCCAAAATAACCCAAAATAACCCCAAAATAGCCCCAAAATAACCCCAAAATAGCCCCAAAAATAGTCCCAAAATAACCCTAAAATAGCCCAAAAATGGTCCCAAAATAGCCCCAAAAATAGCCCCAAAATAGCCCCAAAATAGCTCCAAAATAGCCCCAAAATAGCCCCAAAATAGCCCCAAAATAGCCCAAAAATAGCCCCAAAATAGCCCCAAAAATAGCCCCAAAATAGCCCAAAAATAGCCCCAAAATAGCCCCAAAATAGCCCCAAAATAGCCCCAAAATAGCCCCAAAATAGCCCCAAAATAACCCCAAAATAGCCCCAAAATAGCCCCAAAATAACCCCAAAATAGCCCCAAAATAGCCCAAAAATAGCCCCAAAACAGCCCAAAAATACTCCCAAAAAAGCCCCAAAAATAGTCCCAATATAGCCCCAAAATAGCCCCAAAATAGCCCCAAAAATAGTCCCAATATAGCCCCAAAATAGCCCCAAAATAGCCCCAACATAGCCCCATCAAAATCCCCAAAAATCCCATTAAAAACACCTTAAAAATCCAAAAAAATCCCCATAAAAATCCCATTAAAAACCTCCCAAATTCCCATCAAAATCCTACAAAAATCCCAAATTAACCCCCAAAAAATCCCTCTAAAATCACTGTGAAATAACCAAAAAAATCCCACTAAAAATCCCATTAAAATCCCATTAAAATCCCATAAAAATCCCCTTTAAAAATCCATAAAATACCAAAAAAAAAAAAAAACCAAAAAAATCCCATAAAAATCCTTTCATAATCCCCATGAAAAATCCCGTTAAAAATCCAGGAAAATCCCATTAAAAACTCCATCAGAATCCAAAAAAATCCCAATAAAAAACTCCCTAAAAATCCCCAAAAATCCCCCTAAAAATCCCTCCAAAAATCGCTCCAAAAATCCCATTAAAATCCCATTAAAATCCCATTAAAATCCCCATAAAAATTCCATAAAATACCTCAAAAATCCTCCTAAAACTCCCATAAATCCCACGAAAAATCCCATTAAAAATCCCAAAAATTCACTTTGAAAATCCCCAAAAAATCCAAAATAATCCCCATAAAAAACTCCATAAAAATCCCACCAAAAATCCCATTAAAAGTCCATAAAAATCCCATAAAAATCCCAAAAATCCCCCCAAAAATCCCTTTGAAATTGCTTTTAAATAGCCCAAAAACTCCCATAAAATCCCATTAAAAACCCCACAAAAATCCCTATTAAAGTCCATTAAATACCCAAAACATCCCACAAAATCTGCCCAAAAAATCCCATTAAAAAACCAACAAAATTTTCCAAAAATCCCATCAAAATCCACTTAAAATCCCATTAAAAATCCCAAAAAATTCCCATGAAAATCCCATTAAAATCCAAAATAATCCCCTAAAAATCCCCAAAAAATCCACTAAAAACCCCCCAAAAATCCACAAAAATCTCATTCAAATCCCCCCAAATCCCCATCAAAATCCCACAAAAATACCCCCCAAAATCCTAAATAATCCCATAAAAATCCCCATGAAAAATTCCCATAAAATCCCCAAAATTCCCAAAAAAATCCCTTAAAATCCCATAGAAATGCCTCAAAAATCCAGCAAAAATCGCATAAAATTCGCCACAAAGTCCCCCTAAAATCCCATAAAAATCCCCAGAAAAATCCAATTAAATCCCCAGAAAAATCCCCCAAAAATCCCAGAAAAATCCCCCAAAAATCCCCCAAAAATGCCCCAAAAATCCCAGAAAAATCCCCCAAAAATCCCAGAAAAATCCCCCAAAAATCCCCCAAAAATCCCCCAAAAATCCCAGAAAAATCCCCAGAAAAATCCCAGAAAAATCCCCCAAAAATCCCAGAAAAATCCCAAAAAATCCCATAAAAATCCCATAAAAATCCCAAAAAATCCCCCAAAAATCCCCCAAAAATCCCCCAAAAATCCCAGAAAAATCCCCCCAAAATACCAGAAAAATACTAAAAAAATCCCCCCAAAATCCCCAAAAAATCCCAGAAAAATCCCCCAAAGCCCCCCCGGAGTTTGGGGATTTTTCGGGCTCATTTTTGGATTTTTTGGGGATTTTTAGGATTTTTCAGGCGGATTTTTGGGGGAATTTTTAGGGTTTGTTGGGGATTTTTCTTGGGATTTTTTAAATTATTTTTGGGGGATTTTGGGGGATTTTTGGGAGAGTTTTTTGGGGATTTTTGAATGGGATTTTTTGGGGATTTTTGAATGGGATTTTTGAATGGGATTTTTGAATGGGATTTTTTTGGGGATTTTTGAATGGGATTTTTTTGGTTATTTTTGAATGGGATTTTTTGGGGATTTTTGAATGGGATTTTTTGGGGGATTTTTGAATGGGATTTTTTGGGGATTTTTGAATGGGATTTTTTGGGGATTTTTGAATGGGATTTTTTGGGGATTTTTTGGGGGGATTTTTTGGGGGATTTTTTTGGGGGGATTTTTTTGGGGATTTTTGAATGGGATTTTTTGGGGATTTTTGAATGGGATTTTTTGAGGATTTTTGAATGGGATTTTTTGGGATTTTTGAATGGGATTTTTTGGGGATTTTTGAATGGGATTTTTTGGGGATTTTTGAATGGGATTTTTTGGGATTTTTGAATGGGATTTTTTTGGGGATTTTTTGGGGGGATTTTTTGGGGATTTTTGAATGGGATTTTTGAATGGGATTTTTTGGGGGATTTTTTTGGGGGATTTTTTGGGGGATTTTTGAATGGGATTTTTGGGGGGATTTTTTTGGGGGATTTTTTGGGGGATTTTTGAATGGGATTTTTTGGGGGATTTTTGAATGGGATTTTTTGGGGATTTTTGAATGGGATTTTTTTGGGGATTTTTGAATGGGATTTTTTTGGGGATTTTTGAATGGGATTTTTTTGGGGGATTTTTTGGGGATTTTTGAATGGGATTTTTTGGGGGATTTTTTTTGGGGATTTTTTGGGGGATTTTTGAATGGGATTTTTTGGGGATCTTTGAATGGGATTTTTTGGGGATTTTTGAATGGGATTTTTTGGGGATTTTTTGGGGATTTTTTTGGGGGATTTTTTGGGGGATTTTTGAATGGGATTTTTTGGGGATTTTTTTGGGGGATTTTTTGGGGATTTTTGAATGGGATTTTTTGGGGATTTTTTGGGGGGATTTTTTGGGGGATTTTTGAATGGGATTTTTTTGGTTATTTTTGAATGGGATTTTTTGGGGATTTTTGAATGGGATTTTTTTGGGGATTTTTGAATGGGATTTTTTTGGCGATTTTTGAATGGGATTTTTTGGGGATTTTTGAATGGGATTTTTTTGGGGATTTTTTTGGGGGATTTTTTTGGGGATTTTTGAATGGGATTTTTTGGGGATTTTTGAATGGGATTTTTTGGGGATTTTTTTGGGGATTTTTTTGGGGATTTTTGAATGGGATTTTTGGGGGATTTTTGAATGGGATTTTTTGGGGATTTTTTTGGCGGATTTTTTGGGGGATTTTTGAATGGGATTTTTTGGGGGATTTTTTTGGGGATTTTTTGGGGATTTTTGAATGGGATTTTTTGGGGATTTTTGAATGGGATTTTTTGGGGGATTTTTTTTGGGGATTTTTTGGGGGATTTTTGAATGGGATTTTTTGGGGATTTTTGAATGGGATTTTTTGGGGGATTTTTGAATGGGATTTTTTTGGGGATTTTTGAATGGGATTTTTTGGGGGATTTTTGAATGGGATTTTTTGGGGATTTTTGGGGGGATTTTTTGGGGGATTTTTGAATGGGATTTTTTTGGGGATTTTTTTGGGGATTTTTTTGGGGATTTTTTTGGGGATTTGGGGACGGTCCCCTTGGTGTCCCCAATGTCCCCTGAGTGTCCCCAATGTCCCCTCGGTGTCCCCAATGTCCCCTTGGTGTCCCCTCACACCCTGCTGGGTTTGGGGCATTTTGGGGGCGTTTGGGATGGAATTTCTTGGGGTTTTTTGGGGAATTTTTTTGGATTTTTTCTGGGGGATTTTTGGATTTTTTATGGGGGATTTTTGGGGGGAATTTTTAGGATTTTGGGAATATTTTCTTTAATTTGTGGGGAATTTTTTTTTTTTATTTTTTGGGTGGTTTTGGGGCGTTTTGGGGGGATTTTGGGGTGGAATTTTGGGGATTTTTTTGGGGGATTTTTTTGGGGATTTTTTTGGGGATTTTTTTTGGGATTTGGGGACGGTGCCCTCGGTGTCCCCAATGTCCCCTCGGTGTCCCCAATGTCCCCTTGGTGTCCCCTCACACCCTGCTGGGTTTGGGGCATTTTGGGGGCGTTTGGGATGGAATTTCTTGGGATTTTTTGGGGAATTTTTTTGGATTTTTTCTGGGGGATTTTTGGATTTTTTATGGGGGATTTTTGGGGGGAATTTTTAGGATTTTGGGAATATTTTCTTTAATTTGTGGGGATTTTTTTTTTTTAATTTTTTGGGTGGTTTTGGGGCGTTTTGGGGGGATTTTGGGGTGGAATTTTGGGGATTTTTTTGGGGATTTTTTTGGGGATTTTTTGGGGGATTTGGGGACGGTGCCCTCGGTGTCCCCAATGTCCCCTCGGTGTCCCCAATGTCCCCTTGGTGTCCCCAATGTCCCTTGAGTGTCCCCAATGTCCCCTTGGTGTCCCCTCACACCCTGCTGGGTTTGGGGCGTTTTGGGGGCGTTTGGGATGGAATTTTGGGATTTTTTGGGGATTTTTGAATGGGATTTTTTGGGGATTTTTTGGGGGATTTTTTTGGGGGATTTTTGAATGGGATTTTTTTGGGGGGTTTTTTGGGGATTTTTTTTGGGATTTTTTTGGGGGATTTTTTTGGGGATTTTTTTTGGGATTTTTTTGGGGATTTGGGGACGGTGCCCTCGGTGTCCCCAATGTCCCCTCGGTGTCCCCAATGTCCCCTCGGTGTCCCCGGCGTCCCCAGGCGCTGTCCCCTCGCACCCTGCTGGGCTTCATGGCCGACATCGCGGCCGGGATGAGCTACCTGAGCCAGAGGAGCTTCGTGCACCGGGACCTGGCGGCCAGGAACTGCATGTGGGGACACGGGGACAGCGCGGTGGCACCGGGCTGGCACCGGGACACTGGGGTGGCACTGGGACATTGGGGACACGGGGACACCAGGGGGTGGCACTGGGGTGGCACCGGGACACTGGGGTAACACTGGGGACACTGGGGTGGCACCGGGACACTGGGGTGGCACTGGGGACACTGGGGTGGCACTGGGACATTGGGGACACGGGGACACCGCGGTGGCACCGGGCTGGCACCGGGACACTGGGGTGGCACTGGGACACTGGGGACACGGGGACACCAATGGGGTGGCACCGGGGTGGCACCGGGACACTGGGGTGGCACTGGGACATTGGGGACACCAAGGGGTGGCACTGGGACATTGGGGTGGCACTGGGGACACGGGGACACCGTGGTGGCACCGGGACAATGGGGTGGCACTGGGACATTGGGGTGGAACTGGGGTGGCACTGGGACATTGGGGACACTGAGGACACCAATGGGGTGGCACCGGGGTGGCACCGGGACACTGGGGTGGCACTGGGGACACCAATGGGTGGCACTGGGACACTGGGGACACTGGGGTGGCACTGGGACATTGGGGACACTGGGGACACCAGGGGGTGGCACTGGGGTGGCACCGGGACACTGGGGTGGCACTGGGACATTGGGGACACGGGGACACCAGGGGGTGGCACCGGGGTGGCACTGGGGTGGAACTGGGGTGGCACTGGGACATTGGGGACACGGGGACACCAATGGGGTGGCACTGGGGTGGCACTGGGACACTGGGACACTGGGGACACCAATGGGTGGCACTGGGACATTGGGGACACTGGGGACACCAATGGGGTGGCACCAGGGTGGCGCCGGGACACTGGGGTGGCACCGGGACACTGGGGTGGCACTGGGACATTGGGGACACGGGGACACCAAGGGGTGGCACTGGGGTGGCACCGGGGTGGCACTGGGGTGGAACTGGGGTGGCACTGGGACATTGGGGACACGGGGACACCAGGGGGTGGCACTGGGCTGGCACTGGGACACTGGGGTGGCACTGGGACATTGGGGACACGGGGACACCAAGGGGTGGCACTGGGGTGGCACCGGGACATTGGGGTGGCACTGGGGACACTGGGGTGGCACCGGGACACTGGGGTGGCACTGGGGACACGGGGACACCGTGGTGGCACTGGGACACTGGGGTGGCACTGGGACATTGGGGTGGCACTGGGACACTGGGGTGGCACTGGGACACGGGGACACCAATGGGGTGGCACCGGGGTGGCACTGGGACACTGGGGTGGCACTGGGGAAACTGGGGTGGCACTGGGACATTGGGGACACCAATGGGGTGGCACTGGGACACTGGGGACACTGGGGTGGCACTGGGGTGGCACTGGGACACTGGGGACACTGGGGTGGCACTGGGGTGGCACTGGGACATTGGGGACACTGGGGACACCAAGGGGTGGCACTGGGACACTGGGGACACTGGGGTGGCACTGGGGACACTGGGGTGGCACTGGGACATTGGGGACACCAAGGGGTGGCACTGGGGTGGCACCGGGACACTGGGGTGGCACCGGGACACCAAGGGGTGGCACTGGGACACGGGGACACCGATGGGGTGGCACTGGGCTGGCACCGGGACACTGGGGTGGCACTGGGACACTGGGGTGGCACTGGGACACTGGGGACACCAATGGGGTGGCACTGGGGACACTGGGGTGGCACTGGGACATTGGGGACACTGGGGACACCGATGGGGTGGCACTGGGACATTGGGACACTGGGGATACTGGGGTGGCACTGGGACATTGCGGTGGCACTGGGGACACCAAGGGGGTGGCACTGGGACACTGGGGTGGCACTGGGACACTGGGGACACTGGGGACATTGGGGTGGCACTGGGACTTTGGGGGCATTGGGGGCATTGGGGGCATTGGGGACATTGTGGGGACATTGGGGACATTGGGGGCATCAGTGGGGTGGCACTGGGACATTGGGGGCACTGGGGGGGTTGGGGGACATCATCAGGGATTGGGGACATTGGGGACCTTGGGGGGACATTGGGGACATTGGGGCAGGGTGGGGATTTGGGGATTTGGGATTTTGGGGATTTTGGGATTTTTGGGGATTTGGGATTTTGGGGATTTGGGATTTTTGGGATTTGGGGATTTTGGGGATTTGGGATTTTGGGGATTTGGGGATTTTGGGGATTTGGGATTTTGGGGATTTGGGGTTTTTGGGATTTGGGATTTTTGGGGATTTGGGATTTGGGTTTTTGGGGATTTGGGGATTTTGGGGATTTGGGATTTTTGGGATTTGGGATTTTTGGGGATTTGGGATTTTGGGGATTTGGGGTTTTTGGGATTTGGGATTTTTGGGGATTTGGGATTTGAGGTTTCAGCATTTGGGGCTTTTGGGATTTTTGGGGATTTCGGGATTTGTGGATTGTGGCAATATCGGGATTTGGGGATTTGGGGTTTTTGGCATTTGGGGTTTTTGGTCTTTGAGGATTTGGGATTTTGGGGATTTGGGGTTTTTGGGATTTGGGATTTTTGGGATTTGGGATTTTTGGGGATTTGGGATTTTTGGGATTTGGGGTTTTGGGGATTTGGGATTTTTGGGGATTTGGGATTTTGGGGATTTGGGGATTTTGGGGATTTGGGATTTTGGGGATTTGGGATTTTTGGGATTTGGGATTTTGGGGATTTGGGGATTTGGGATTTTTGGGATTTGGGATTTGGGATTTTGGGGATTTGGGATTTTTGGGGATTTGGGATTTTGGGGATTTGGAGTTTTTGGGATTTGGGGATTTTGGGATTTGGGGATTTTGGGGATTTGGGATTTTTGGGGATTTGGGATTTTGGGGATTTGGGGATTTGGGATTTGGGATTTTGGGGATTTGGGGTATTTGGGATTTTGGGGATTTGGGGTTTTTGGGATTTGGGATTTTGGGGATTTGGGATTTTGGGGATTTGCGGTTTTTGGGGATTTGGGATTTTGGGGATTTGGGATTTTTGGGGATTTGGGATTTTGGGGATTTGGGATTTTGGGGATTTGGGATTTTTGGGGATTTGGGATTTTGGGGATTTGGGGTTTTTGGGATTTGGGATTTTGGGGATTTGGGGTTTTTGGGGATTTGGGATTTTGGGGATTTGGCATTTGGGGATTTGGGATTTTGGGGATTTGGGATTTTGGGGATTTGGGGTTTTTGGGATTTGGGATTTTGGGGATTTGGGGATTTTGGGGATTTGGCATTTGGGGATTTGGGATTTTGGGGATTTGGGATTTTGGGGATTTGGGGTTTTTGGGATTTGGGATTTTGGGGATTTGGGGTTTTTGGGGATTTGGGATTTTTGGGGATTTGGGGTTTTTGGGATTTGGGATTTTTGGGATTTGGGATTTGGGATTTTGGGGATTTGGGATTTTGGGGATTTGGTATTTTGGGGATTTGGGATTTTGGGGATTTGGGATTTTGGGGATTTGGGATTTTTGGGGATTTGGGGTTTTGGGGATTTGGGATTTTGGGGATTTGGGATTTTTGGGGATTTGGGATTTTGGGGATTTGGGATTTTGGGGATTTGGGATTTTTGGGGATTTGGGATTTTGGGATTTGGGGTTTTTGGGATTTGGGGTTTTTGGGATTTGGGATTTGAGGTTTCAGCATTTGGGGCTTTTGGGATTTTTGGGGATTTCGGGATTTGTGGATTGTGGCAATATCGGGATTTGGGGATTTGGGGTTTTTGGCATTTGGGGTTTTTGGCCTTTGAGGATTTGGGATTTTTGGGGATTTGGGATTTTGGAGATTTGGGGTTTTTGGGATTTGGGATTTTGGGGATTTGGGGTTTTTGGGGATTTGGGATTTTTGGGGATTTGGGGTTTTTGGGATTTGGGATTTTTGGGATTTGGGATTTGGGATTTTGGGGATTTGGGATTTTGGGGATTTGGTATTTTGGGGATTTGGGATTTTGGGGATTTTGGGATTTTGGGGATTTGGGATTTTGGGGATTTGGGATTTTTGGGGATTTGGGGTTTTGGGGATTTGGGATTTTTGGGGATTTGGGGTTTTGGGGATTTGGGATTTTTGGGGATTTGGGATTTTTGGGGATTTGGGATTTTGGGGATTTGGGATTTTGGTGATTTGGAATTTTTGGGGATTTGGGATTTTGGGGATTTGGGATTTTGGTGATTTGGAATTTTTGGGATTTGGGATTTGGGGATTTGGGATTTTTGGGGATTTGGGATTTTGGCTGCCCCACACCAGGCTGGACGAGCGGCTGCGGGTGCGCGTGGCCGATTTCGGGCTCTCCAAGCGCGTCGGCCGCTCCCTCTATTACCGCCAGGGCCGCGGCGCCCCCGTGCCCGTCAAGTGGGTGGCGCTGGAGAGCCTGGCCGAGCGCGTCTACACCACCAAGAGCGACGTGGTGAGAGCCAAAGCTCCCCCCAAAGTTCTCCAAAAATCCCAGAAAAATCCCATTAAAAATCCCACAAAGATCCCCAAAAAATCCCATTAAAAATCCCATTAAAAACCCAAAAAATCCCATTAAAAACCCCAAAAAATCCCCCCCAAACCCCCAAAAAATCCCATAAAAATTCCCCCTGAAATTCTCAAAAAATCCTATAAAAATCCCATTTTAAAACCCCATAGAAACCCAATTAAAACCCCATTTAAGTACCATCAAACCCCATGAAAATCCCATTAATAAAACCCCACGAAAGCCCCAAATGTGGCCCCATTGAGAGCCCGGCCGAGCGCGTCTACACCACCAAGAGCGACGTGGTGAGAGCCAAACTTCCCCCCAAAGTTCTCCAAAAATCCCAGAAAAATCCCATTAAAAATCCATTAAAAACCCCAAAAAATCCCCCCAAACCCCCAAAAAATCCCATAAAAATTCCCCCCAAAATTCTCAAAAAATCCTATAAAAATCCCATTTTAAAACCCCATAGAAACCCAATTAAAACCCCATTTAAGTACCATCAAACCCCATGAAAATCCCATTAATAAAACCCCACGAAAGCCCCAAATGTGGCCCATTGAGAGCCCGGCCAAAATTGCCAAAATATCCACTCAAAATCACCAAAAAATCCTGTAAAAGTTCTCCAAAAATCCCATAAAAATCCCATTAAAAATCCCATAAAGATCCCCAAAAAATCCCATTAAAAACCCCAAAAAATCCCCCCAAAAATTCCATTAAAACCCAATTAAAACCCCCATAAAAATCCCATTAAAAATCCCATAAAGATCCCCAAAAAATCCCATTAAAAATCCCAACAAAATCCCCCCAAAAATCCCATAAAAACCCAATTAAAACCCCCATAAAAATCCCATTAAAAATCCCATTAAAAACCCCCAAAATCCCATTAAAAATCCCAAAAAATCCCCCCCAAACCCCCAAAAAATCCCATTAAAATTCCCCCCGAAATTCTCAAAAAATCCTATAAAAATCCCATTAAAAATCCCACAAAGATCCCCAAAAAATCCCATTAAAAATCCATAAAGATCCCCAAAAATCCCATTAAAAACCCCAAAAAATCCCCCCCAAACCCCCAAAAGATCCCATAAAAATTCCCCCCGAAATTCTCAAAAAATCCTATAAAAATCCCATTAAAAATCCCACAAAGATCCCCAAAAAATCCCATTAAAAATCCCATTAAAAACCCCCAAAAATCCCATTAAAAATCCCCAAAAATCCCCCCCAAACCCCCAAAAAATCCCATAAAAATTCCCCCCCAAATTCTCAAAAAATCCTATAAAAATCCCATTAAAATCCCATAAAGATCCCCAAAAAATCCATTAAAAATCCCATAAAGATCCCAAAAAATCCCATTAAAAATCCCATAAAGATCCCCAAAAAATCCCATTAAAAATCCCATAAAGATCCCCAAAAAATCCCATTAAAAACCCCAAAAAATCCCCCCAAAAATCCCATAAAAATCCAATTAAAACCCCCATAAAAATCCCATTAAAAATCCCATAAAGATCCCCAAAATATCCCATTAAAAACCCCAAAAAATCCCCCCCAAACCCCCAAAAGATCCCATAAAAATTCTCAAAAAATCCTATAAAAAATCCCATTAAAATCCCATAAAGATCCCCAAAAAAATCCCATTAAAAATCCCAACAAAATCCCCCCAAAAATCCCATAAAAACCTAATTAAAACCCCCATAAAAATCCCATTAAAAATCCCATAAAACCCCCAAAAAACCCAATTAAAACCCCCATAAAAATCCCATTAAAATCCCATAAAACCCCCAAAAAACCCAATTAAAACCCCCATTAAAATCCCATCAAACCCCCATTAAAAATCCAATAAAAACACCATTAAAGTCCCATTAAAAAATCCCATTAAAACTCAAAAAAATCCCATTATAGTCCCATTAAAAATCAAAAAAAAAAAATTAAAATCTCATTAAAATCCCCATTAAAATCCCATTAAAAATCCCACTAAAACCCCATTTAAATGCCCATTAAAACCTCATAAAAATCCCATTAAAGTCCTATTAAAAATCCCATTAAAAATCCCATTAAAACCCCATTAAAAATCCCATGAAAATCCCCCCAAAAATCCCATAATAATCCAATAAAATCCCCATTAAAAACCCAATAAAAATTTTTAAAAATCCCATTAAAATTCCCACTAAAAATCTCATTAAAACCCCATTAAAATCCCAAAAAAATCCCATTAAAACCCCATTAAAATCCCCAATAAATCCCATTAAAAATCCATTAAAATCCCCAAAAAATCCCATTAAAAATCCCATTAAAAATCCCATTTAAATCCCAATAAAAACCCATTAAAATCCAAAAAAAATCTCATTAAAACCCCATTAAAATCTCAATAAAAATCCCTTTAAAAGCCCATAAAAACCCCATAAAAATCCCATTAAAAACCCATTAAAATCCCCAAAAAATCCCATTAAAAACCCATTAAAATCCCAAAAAAATCCCATTAAAAATCCCACTAAAACCCCATTAAAGTCCCATAAAACCCCATGAAAATCCCATTTATAAAACCCCACGAAAGCCCCAAATGTGGCCCCATTGAGAGCCCGGCCAAAATTGCCAAAATATCCACTCAAAATCACCAAAAAATCCTGTAAAAGTTCTCCAAAAATCCCATAAAAATCCCATTAAAAATCCCATAAAGATCCCCAAAAAATCCCATTAAAAACCCCAACAAAATCCCCCCAAAAATCCCATAAAAACCCAATTAAAACCCCCATAAAAATCCCATTAAAAATCCCATAAAGATCCCCAAAATATCCCATTAAAAATCCCAAAAAATCCCCCCCAAACCCCCAAAAGATCCCATAAAAATTCCCCCCGAAATTCTCAAAAAATCCTATAAAAATCCCATTAAAAATCCCACAAAGATCCCCAAAAAATCCCATTAAAAATCCCATTAAAAACCCCAAAAATCCCATTAAAAATCCCAAAAAATCCCCCCCAAACCCCCAAAAAATCCATAAAAATTCCCCCTGAAATTCTCAAAAAATCCTATAAAAATCCCATTAAAAATCCCATAAAGATCCCCAAAAAATCCCATTAAAAACCCGAACAAAATCCCCCCAAAAATCCCATAAAAACCCAATTAAAACCCCCATAAAAATCCCATTAAAAATCCCATTAAAAACCCCCAAAAATCCCATTAAAAATCCCATAAAGATCCCAAAAAAATCCCATTAAAAACCCCATTAAAAAACCCCAAAAATCCCATTAAAAATCCCATAAAGATCCCCAAAAAATCCCATTAAAAATCCCATAAAGATCCCCAAAAAATCCCATTAAAAATCCCATAAAAATCCCCAAAAATCCCATTAAAAATCCCATAAAGATCCCCAAAAAATCCCATTAAAAACCCCAACAAAATCCCCCAAAAATTCCATAAAAACCCAATTAAAACCCCCATAAAAATCCCATTAAAAATCCCATAAAGATCCCCAAAATATCCCATTAAAAACCCCAAAAAATCCCCCCCAAACCCCCAAAAAATCCCATAAAAATTCCCCCCGAAATTCTCAAAAAATCCTATAAAAATCCCATTAAAAATCCCACAAAGATCCCCAAAAAATCCCATTAAAAATCCCATTAAAAACCCCCAAAAATCCCATTAAAAATCCCAAAAAATCCCCCCCAAACCCCCAAAAAATCCCATAAAAATTCCCCCCCAAATTCTCAAAAAATCCTATAAAAATCCCATTAAAATCCCACAAAGATCCCCAAAAAATCCAATTAAAAATCCCAACAAAATCCCCCCAAAAATCCCATAAAAACCCAATTAAAAACCCCATAAAAATCCCATTAAAAATCCCATAAAAACCCCATAAAAACCCAATTAAAACCCCCATTAAAATCCCATCAAACCCCCATTAAAAATCCAATAAAAACACCATTAAAGTCCCATTAAAAAATCCCATTAAAACCTCATAAAAATCCCATTATAGTCCCATTAAAAATCAAAAAAAACCCATTAAAATCTCATTAAAATCCCCATTAAAATCCCATTAAAAATCCCACTAAAACCCCATTTAAGTCCCATCAAACCCCATGAAAATCCCATTTATAAAACCCCACGAAAGCCCCAAATGTGGCCCCATTGAGAGCCCGGCCAAAATTGCCAAAATATCCACTCAAAATCACCAAAAAATCCTGTAAAAGTTCTCCAAAAATCCCATAAAAATCCCATTAAAAATCCCATAAAGATCCCCAAAAAATCCCATTAAAAACCCCAACAAAATCCCCGCAAAAATCCCATAAAAACCCAATTAAAACCCCCATAAAAATCCCATTAAAAATCCCATTAAAAACCCCCAAAAATCCCATTTAAAACCCCAAAAAATCCCCCCCAAACCCCCAAAAAATCCCATAAAAATTCCCCCTGAAATTCTCAAAAAATCCTATAAAAATCCCATTAAAATCCCATAAAGATCCCCAAAAAATCCCATTAAAAATCCCATAAAGATCCCCAAAAATCCCATTAAAAATCCGAAAAAATCCCCCCCAAACCCCCAAAAAATCCCATTAAAAATCCCATAAAGATCCCCAAAAAATCCCATTAAAAATCCGAAAAAATCCCCCCCAAACCCCCAAAAAATCCCATTAAAAATCCATAAAGATCCCCAAAAAATCCCATTAAAAACCCCAACAAAATCCCCCCAAAAATCCCATAAAAACCCAATTAAAACCCCCATAAAAATCCCATTAAAAATCCCATAAAGATCCCCAAATATCCCATTAAAAATCCCAAAAAATCCCCCCCAAACCCCCAAAAGATCCCATAAAAATTCCCCCTGAAATTCTCAAAAAATCCTATAAAAATCCCATTAAAAATCCCATAAAGATCCCCAAAAAATCCCATTAAAAATCCCATTAAAAACCCCAAAAATCCCATTAAAAATCCCAAAAAATCCCCCCCAAACCCCCAAAAAATCCCATAAAAATTCCCCCCGAAATTCTCAAAAAATCCTATAAAAAATCCCATTAAAAATCCCACAAAGATCCCCAAAAAATCCCATTAAAAATCCCATTAAAAACCCCAAAAATCCCATTAAAAATCCCAAAAAATCCCCCCAAACCCCCAAAAAATCCCATAAAAATTCCCCCTGAAATTCTCAAAAAATCCTATAAAAATCCCATTAAAAATCCCATAAAGATCCCAAAAAAATCCCATTAAAAATCCCATTAAAAACCCCCAAAAATCCCATTAAAAATCCCATAAAGATCCCCAAAAAATCCCATTAAAAATCCCATAAAGATCCCCAAAAAATCCCATTAAAAACCCCAACAAAATCCCCCCAAAAATCCCATAAAAACCCAATTAAAACCCCCATAAAAATCCCATTAAAAATCCCATAAAGATCCCCAAAAAATCCCATTAAAAATCCCATTAAAAACCCCAAAAATCCCATTAAAAACCCCAAAAAATCCCCCCCAAACCCCCAAAAAATCCCATAAAAATTCCCCCCGAAATTCTCAAAAAATCCTATAAAAAATCCCATTAAAAATCCCACAAAGATCCCCAAAAAATCCCATTAAAAATCCCATAAAAATCCCCAAAAATCCCATTAAAAACCCCAAAAAATCCCCCCCAAACCCCCAAAAAATCCCATAAAAATTCCCCCCGAAATTCTCAAAAATCCTATAAAAATCCCATTTTAAAACCCCATAGAAACCCAATTAAAACCCCATTTAAGTCCCATCAAACCCCATGAAAATCCCATTTATAAAACCCCACGAAAGCCCCAAATGTGGCCCCATTGAGAGCCCGGCCAAAATTGCCAAAATATCCACTCAAAATCACCAAAAAATCCTGTAAAAGTTCTCCAAAAATCCCATAAAAATCCATTAAAAATCCCATAAAGATCCCCAAAAAATCCCATTAAAAATCCCAACAAAATCCCCCCAAAAATCCCATAAAAACCCAATTAAAACCCCCATAAAAATCCCATTAAAAATCCCATAAAGATCCCCAAAATATCCCATTAAAAATCCCAAAAAATCCCCCCCAAACCCCCAAAAGATCCCATAAAAATTCCCCCCGAAATTCTCAAAAAATCCTATAAAAATCCCACTAAAAATCCCACAAAGATCCCCAAAAAATCCCATTAAAAATCCCATTAAAAACCCCCAAAAATCCCATTAAAAATCCCAAAAAATCCCCCCCAAACCCCCAAAAAATCCCATAAAAATTCCCCCCGAAATTCTCAAAAAATCCTATAAAAATCCCATTAAAAATCCCACAAAGATCCCCAAAAAATCCCATTAAAAATCCCAACAAAATCCCCCCAAAAATCCCATAAAAACCCAATTAAAACCCCCATAAAAATCCCATTAAAAATCCCATAAAGATCCCCAAAAAATCCAATTAAAAATCCCAACAAAATCCCCCCAAAAATCCCATAAAAACCTAATTAAAACCCCCATAAAAATCCCATTAAAAATCCCATAAAACCCCCAAAAAACCCAATTAAAACCCCCATTAAAATCCCATCAAACCCCCATTAAAAATCCAATAAAAACACCATTAAAGTCCCATTAAAAAATCCCATTAAAACCTCAAAAAATCCCATTATAGTCCCATTAAAATTAAAAAAAAACATTAAAATCTCATAAAAATCCCCATTAAAATCCCATTAAAAATCCCGTAAAAACCCCATTAAAAATCCCATTAAAACCCCATAAAAATCCCATTAAAGTCCCATTAAAAATCCCATTAAAACCCCCTTAAAAATCCCATGAAAATCCCCCCAAAAATCCCATAATAATCCCATAAAAACCCCATTAAAAATCCAATAAAAATTTTAAAAAATCCCATTAAAATTCCCACTAAAAATCTCATTAAAACCCCATTAAAATCTCAATAAAAATCCCTTTAAAAGCCCATCAAAACCCCATAAAAATCCCATTAAAAACCCATTAAAAATCCCAAAAAATCCCATTAAAAACCCATTAAAATCCCCAAAAAATCCCATTAAAAACCCATTAAAATGCCCAAAAATTTTTTCCCATTAAAAATCGCATTTAAATCCCATTAAAGTCCCATTAAAAATCCCATAAAAATCCCCAAAAAAATCCCATTTAAAATCCCGTAAAAACCCAATTTAAACGCTCATTAAAACCCCATAAAAACCCAATTAAAACCCCATAGAAACACCCATTAAAATCCCATTAAAAATCCAATTAAAACCCCCATTAAAATCTCATTAAAACCCCATTAAAATCTCAATAAAAATCCCTTTAAAAGCCCACAAAAACCCCATAAAAATCCCATTAAAAACCCATCAAAATCCCAAAAAAATCCCATTAAAAACCCATTAAAATCCCCCAAAAATCCCAATAAAAACCCATTAAAATGCCCAAAAAATCCCAATAAAAACCCATTAAAATCCCCAAAAAATCCCAATAAAAACCCATTAAAATGCCCAAAAAATCCCATTAAAAATCCCATTTAAATCCCATTAAAGTCCCATTAAAAATCCCATAAAAATCCCAAAAAAATCTCATTAAAATCCCGTAAAAACCCCATAAAAACCCCCTTAAAAATCCCATTAATACCCCCATTAAAACACCAAAAAAATTCAATTTAGAATCCCATAAAAACCCCATTAAAGTCCCATTAAAAATCCCATAAAAACCCAATCAAAACCCCATAAAATCCCATTAAAACCTGGTAAGAATCCCATTAAAACACCATAAAAATCCCATTAAACCCCATAAAAACCCCATAAAATTCCCATTGAAAATCCCATCAGAAATCCCAAAAAATCCCCCCCAAACCCCCAAAAAATCCCATAAAAATTCCCCCCGAAATTCTCAAAAAATCCTATAAAAATCCCATTAAAATCCCATAAAGATCCCCAAAAACCCAATGAAAAATCACCTAAAAACCCATGAGTGACCCTGAGTGACCCTGAGTGACCCTGAGTGACCAATGAGTGACCCTGAGTGACCAATGAGTGACCCTGAGTGACCCTGAGTGACCCTGAGTGACCAATGAGTGACCCTGAGTGACCCTGAGTGACCAATGAGTGACCAATGAGTGACCCTGAGTGACCCCTGAGTGACCCTGAGTGACCAATGAGTGACCAATGAGTGACCAATGAGTGACCAATGAGTGACCCTGAGTGACCCCTGAGTGACCCTGAGTGACCCTGAGTGACCCCTGAGTGACCAATGAGTGACCAATGAGTGACCCTGAGTGACCCCTGAGTGACCCTGAGTGACCCCTGAGTGACCCCTGAGTGACCCTGAGTGACCAATGAGTGACCCTGAGTGACCCCTGAGTGACCAATGAGTGACCCTGAGTGACCCCTGAGTGACCCTGAGTGACCCTGAGTGACCAATGAGTGACCCCTGAGTGACCCCTGAGTGACCCCTGAGTGACCCCTGAGTGACCCTGAGTGACCAATGAGTGACCCTGAGTGACCCTGAGTGACCCCTGAGTGACCCTGAGTGACCAATGAGTGACCCTGAGTGACCCCTGAGTGACCCCTGAGTGACCCTGAGTGACCAATGAGTGACCCTGAGTGACCCCTGAGTGACCAATGAGTGACCCTGAGTGACCAATGAGTGACCCCTGAGTGACCCTGAGTGACCCTGAGTGACCAGTGAGTGACCAATGAGTGACCCCTGAGTGACCCTGAGTGACCTCTGAGTGACCCCTGAGTGACCCTGAGTGACCCTGAGTGACCAATGAGTGACCCTGAGTGACCCTGAGTGACCCTGAGTGACCCCTGAGTGACCCCTGAGTGACCCTGAGTGACCCCTGAGTGACCCTGAGTGACCCTGAGTGACCAATGAGTGACCCTGAGTGACCAATGAGTGACCAATGAGTGACCCTGAGTGACCCCTGAGTGACCCCTGAGTGACCAATGAGTGACCCTGAGTGACCCTGAGTGACCCTGAGTGACCCTGAGTGACCAATGAGTGACCAATGAGTGACCAATGAGTGACCCCTGAGTGACCCTGAGTGACCCCTGAGTGACCCTGAGTGACCAATGTGTGACCCCTGAGTGACCCTGAGTGACCCTGAGTGACCCCTGAGTGACCAATGAGTGACCCTGAGTGACCCTGAGTGACCCTGAGTGACCCTGAGTGACCAATGAGTGACCCCTGAGTGACCCTGAGTGACCCTGAGTGACCCTGAGTGACCAATGAGTGACCCTGAGTGACCCCTGAGTGACCCTGAGTGACCCCTGCGTGACCCTGAGTGACCAATGAGTGACCAATGAGTGACCCTGAGTGACCCTGAGTGACCCCTGAGTGACCCTGAGTGACCAATGAGTGACCCTGAGTGACCCCTGAGTGACCCCTGAGTGACCAATGAGTGACCCTGAGTGACCCTGAGTGACCCTGAGTGACCCCTGAGTGACCAATGAGTGACCCCTGAGTGACCAATGAGTGACCCTGAGTGACCAATGAGTGACCAATGAGTGACCCCTGAGTGACCCTGAGTGACCCTGAGTGACCCCTGAGTGACCAATGAGTGACCCTGAGTGACCCTGAGTGACCCTGAGTGACCAATGAGTGACCAATGAGTGACCCCTGAGTGACCCTGAGTGACCACTGAGTGACCCTGAGTGACCAATGAGTGACCCCTGAGTGACCAGAGTGACCCCCCAGGTGACCACTGAGTGACCACGTGTGATATCCTAGTGGTCACTGTGGTCACTCAGTGGTCACTCAGTGGTCACTCAGTGGTCACTGTGGTCACTGTGGTCACTCAGTGGTCACTGTGGTCACTCAGTGGTCACTCAGTGGTCACTCAGTGGTCACTGTGGTCACTGTGGTCACTCAGTGGTCACTGTGGTCACTCAGTGGTCACTCTCTCTCGCAGTGGTCATTCGGAGTGACCATGTGGGAGATCAGTGGTCACTGTGGTCACTCAGTGGTCACTGTGGTCACTCAGTGGTCACTCTGTTGCAGTGGTCATTCGGAGTGACCATGTGGGAGATCAGGGGTGTCCCTGGTCACTCAGTGGTCACTCAGTGGTCACTCTCTCGCAGTGGTCATTCGGAGTGACCATGTGGGAAATCAGTGGTCACTGTGGTCACTCAGTGGTCACTGTGGTCACTCAGTGGTCACTGTGGTCACTCTCTCTCGCAGTGGTCATTCGGAGTGACCATGTGGGAGATCAGGGGTGTGCCCCGGGGGTCAGTGGTCACTGTGGTCACTGTGGTCACTGTGGTCACTGTGGTCACTCTGTCGCAGTGGTCATTCGGAGTGACCATGTGGGAGATCAGTGGTCACTCAGTGGTCACTGTGGTCACTCAGTGGTCACTCAGTGGTCACTCAGTGGTCACTCTCTCGCAGTGGTCATTCGGAGTGACCATGTGGGAAATCAGTGGTCACTGTGGTCACTCAGTGGTCACTGTGGTCACTCAGTGGTCACTGTGGTCACTCTCTCTCGCAGTGGTCATTCGGAGTGACCATGTGGGAAATCAGTGGTCACTGTGGTCACTCAGTGGTCACTGTGGTCACTGTGGTCACTCAGTGGTCACTCTCTCGCAGTGGTCATTCGGAGTGACCATGTGGGAGATCAGTGGTCACTCAGTGGTCACTCAGTGGTCACTCTCTCGCAGTGGTCATTTGGAGTGACCATGTGGGAAATCGCCGCCCGGGGCCTGACCCCGTACCCGGGGCTGGAGAACAGCGAAGTGTTCGAGTTCCTGCGGGGGGGGCGGCGCCTCGGGGCACCCCCACACTGCCCACCCACCCTGTGAGTGACCACTGAGTGACCCTGAGTGACCACTGACTGACCATTGAGTGACCACTGACTGACCATTGAGTGACCACTGACCCGTGAGTGACCACTGACTGACCCGTGACTGACCGCTGAGTCACTGGGCAGTGTTCGAGTTCCTGCGGGGGGGGCGGCGCCTCGGGGCACCCCCACACTGCCCACCCACCCTGTGAGTGACCACTGAGTGACCACTGACCATTGACTGACCATTGAGTGACCACTGACTGACCACTGACTGACCGCTGAGTGACCATTGACCACTGACTGACCACTGACTGACCCCTGAGTGACCAATGACTGACCACTGACCAACCACTGACCACTGAGTGACCACTGACCACTGAGTGACCACTGCCCATTCACTGACCACTGACTGACTCCTGCTCTGGCCCCTCACTGACCAGTGAGTGACCACTGACCCTTCAATGACCGCTGACCCCTCACTGACCAGTGAGTGACCACTGACCCCTCACTGACCACTGACCCCTCACTGACTGTGAGTGACCAATGACCCCTCACTGACCACTGACCCCTCACTGACTGTGAGTGACCGCTGACCCCTCACTGACCACTGACCCCTCACTGACTGTGAGTGACCAATGACCCCTCGCTGACCCCCAGCCCCATTCCCAGCCCCATTCCCATCCCCCAGCCCCATCCCGAAGCCCCCAGCCCCAATTCCATCCCCCCACCCCCATTCCGAAGCCCCCAGCCCCATTTCCACCCTGTTCCCAAACCCCCCAGCCCCAATTCCCACCCCCTGGCCCCATTGCGAAGCCCCCAGCCCCATTCCCATCCCCCGGCCCCATTCCAAACCCCCCAGCCCCAATTCCCACCCCCCGGCCCCATTGCGAAGCCCCCAGCCCCAATTCCATCCCCCCAGCCCCATCCCAAAGCCCCCAGCCCCATTTCCACCCTGGTCCCAAAGCCCCCACCCACATTCCGAAGCCCCCAGCCCCATTTCCACCCTGGTCCCAAACCCCCCGGCCCCATCCCCACCCCCCAGCCCCATTCCGAAGCCCCCAGCCCCATTTCCACCCTGGTCCCAAACCCCCCAGCCCCAATTCCATTCCCCGGCCCCATTGCGAAGCCCCCAGCCCCATTTCCACCCTGGTCCCAAACCCCCCGGCCCCATCCCCATCCCCCAGCCCCATCCCCACGCCCCGGCCCCACGGCGAAGCCCCCAGCCCCATTTCCCCCCTGGTCCCAAACGCCCCAGCCCCATTCCCATCCCCCAGCCCCAATTCCGAAGCCCCCAGCCCCAATTCCCACCCCCCGGCCCCATTCCGAAGCCCCCAGCCCCATTTCCACCCTGGTCCCAAACCCCCCGCCCCATTGCGAAGCCCCCAGCCCCATTCCCATCCCCCCAGCCCCATCCCAAAGCCCCCAGCCCCATTCCCATGCCCCCACCCCCATTCCGAAGCCCCCAGCCCCATTTCCACCCTGGTCCCAAACCCCCCAGCCCCATCCCGAAGCCCCCAGCCCCAATTCCATCCCCCCAGCCCCATTACTGAAGCCCCCAGCCCCATTTCCACCCTGGTCCCAAACCCCCCAGCCCCAATTCCATCCCCCTGGCCCCATTGCGAAGCCCCCAGCCCCATTCCAAAGCCCCCAGCCCCAATTCCCATCTCCCCAGCCCCATTCCGAAGCCTCCGGCCCCATTCTGAAGCCCCCAGCCCCAATTCCATCCCCCCAGCCCCATTCCGAAGCCCCCAGCCCCATTTCCACCCTGGTCCCAAACCCCCCAGACCCAATTCCCACCCCCCGGCCCCATTGCGAAACCCCCAGCCCCAATTCCATCCCCCCAGCCCCATTCCGAAGCCCCCAGCCCCATTTCTACCCTGTTCCCAAACCCCCCACCCCCATTCTGAAGCCCCCCAGCCCCAATTCCATCCCCAGCCCCAATTCCAAAGCCCCCAGCCCCAATTCCATCCCCCGGCCCCATTACTGAAGCCCCCAGCCCCATTCCCATCCCCCAGCCCCATTACTGAAGCCCCCAGCCCCATTCTGAAGCCCCCAGCCCCATTTCCACCCTGGTCCCAAACCCCCCAGCCCCATTCCGAAGCCCCCGGCCCCATTGCGAAGCCCCCAGCCCCAATTCCATCCCCCCACCCCCATTCTGAAGCCCCCAGCCCCAATTCCATCCCCAGCCCCAATTCCGAAGCCCCCAGCCCCATTCCCATCCCCCCAGCCCCATTCCAAAGCCCCCAGCCCCAATTCCATCCCCCCAGCCCCATTACTGAAGCCCCCAGCCCCATTCCGAAGCCCCCAGCCCCATTTCCGCCCTGGTCCCAAACCCCCCAGCCCCATTCCGAAGCCCCCGGCCCCATTGTGAAGCCCCCAGCCCCAATTCCATCTCCCCAGCCCCATTCCCATCCCCCCACCCCCATTGCGAAGCCCCCAGCCCCATTTCCACCCTGGTCCCAAACCCCCCAGCCCCATCCCAAACCCCCAGCCCCATCCCCACCCCCCGGCCCCACGGCGAAGCCCCCGGCCCCATTTCCACCCTGGTCCCAAACCCCCCGGCCCCATCCCCATCCCCCAGCCCCATCCCCACGCCCCGGCCCCACGGCGAAGCCCCCAGCCCCATTTCCCCCCCAGGTACGCTCTCATGCGCCGCTGCTGGGCCGCAGACCCCCGGGCCCGCCCAACCTTCGAGGAGCTCGGGGGGGCCCTGGGGGGGCTCCTGCGGGGGCTGCCCCCCCCCCCCGCGACCCCCGACCCCCTCTACGTCAACATGGCCCGGCCGGGGGGCGGGGCCGGCGCGGGGACCCCCCCGGAGCCCCCCAAAAACGGCGGGGAGGGGGCGGGGCCGGGGCCGGGGCGGTACGTGCTGTGCCCCGCCCCCCACCCCGAATGTGGGGACCCCCGCCCGGAATTTGGGGACCCCCACCCGGAATTTGGGGATCCCCGCCATGAATTTGGGGATCCCCGCCCGGAATTTGGGGACCCCCACCCGGAATTTGGGGACCCCCGCCATGAATTTGGGGACCCCCACCATAAATTTGGGGACCCCCCCACTGGATTTGGGGACCCCCACCCGGAATTTGGGGACCCCCGCCCGGAATTTGGGGACCCCCGCCATGAATTTGGGGACCCCCGCCCGGAATTTGGGGACCCCCACCATGGATTTGGGGACCCCCCCACTGAATTTAGGGACCCCTCCCCAAATTCCTCCCATGAATTTGGGGACCCCCACCCGGAATTTGGGGACCCCCGCCATGAATTTGGGGACCCCCACCCGGAATTTGGGGACCCCCGCCATAAATTTGGGGACCCCCCCACTGAATTTGGGGACCCCTCCCCAAATTCCTCCCCGGAATTTGGGGACCCCCACCCGGAATTTGGGGACCCCCGCCCGGAATTTGGGGGTCCCACAGGGTTTGGGACCCCTCCCCCGGATTTGGGGGTCCCCCCACCGGATTTTGGGGGGTTTGAGGAAGGGGCGTGATGGGTGAGACCCCCGCCCCCCCCCCCCAAAAAAAAAGCTGTGGTACTGCCAGGGACCCCCAAAAAAGGGACCCCCCAAAAAAGGGACCCCCCCCCCCCAAATTAAGGGACCCCAAAATAAAGGGAACCCCCCCAAAATAAAGGGACCCCCCCCAAAACAAAGGGACCCCCCCCAAAATAAAGGGACCCCCCCAAAATAAAGGGACCCCCCCAAAACAAAGGGAACCCCCCAAAATAAAGGGACCCCCCCCAAAATAAAGGGAACCCCCAAAATAAAGGGAACCCCCCCCAAAATAAAGGGAACCCCCCCAAAATAAAGGGACCCCCCCCTCAAAATAAAGGGACCCCCCAAAATAAAGGGACCCCCCAAAATAAAGGGAACCCCCCAAAATAAAGGGGACCCCCCAAAATAAAGGGGACCCCAAAATAAAGGGACCCCCCAAAATAAAGGGACCCCCCCCAAAATAAAGGGAACCCCCAAAATAAAGGGAACCCCAAAATAAAGGGACCCCCCCCCAAAATAAAGGGACCCCCCCAAAATAAAGGGACCCCCCCAAAATAAAGGGACCCCCCCCCCAAAATAAAGGGACCCCCCCAAAATAAAGGGACCCCCCAAAATAAAGGGAACCCCCCCAAAATAAAGGGACCCCCCCCAAAATAAAGGGAACCCCCCCAAAATAAAGGGACCCCCCCCAAAACAAAGGGACCCCCCCCAAAATTTCAGGGACCCCCCCAAAATAAAGGGAACCCCAAAATAAAGGGACCCCCCCCCAAAATAAAGGGAACCCCCCCAAAATAAAGGGACCCCCCCCCAAAATAAAGGGAACCCCCCAAAATAAAGGGAACCCCCCAAAATATAGAGAACCCCCCCTCAAAATAAAGGGACCCCCCCAAAATAAAGGGACCCCCCCAAAATTAAGGGACCCCAAAATAAAGGGACCCCCCCAAAATAAAGGGACCCCCCCAAAATAAAGGGACCCCCCTCAAAATAAAGGGAACCCCCCAAAATAAAGGGAACCCCCCCAAAATAAAGGGAACCCCCCCTCAAAATAAAGGGACCCCCCCCAAAATAAAGGGACCCCCCAAAATAAAGGGAACCCCCAAAATAAAGGGACCCCCACTCAAAATAAAGGGAACCCCCCAAAATAAAGGGACCCCCCCTCAAAATAAAGGGAACCCCCAAAATAAAGGGACCCCCCCCAAAATAGAGGGAACCCCAAAATACAGGGCCCCCCCCAAAATAAAGGGACCCCCCCCCAAAAATAAATGGACCCGCCCAAAAATATCAGGGACCCCCCCCAAGGTACTCGGGCATTATGGGACCCCCCAAAATAAAGGGGACCCCCCCCCAAAGGTACTGGGACCCCCCGACCCCCCCCAAAATAAAGGGGACCCCCCAAAAAAGGACCCCCCCCCCGCCCCAAGGTACTCAGGCATTATGGGACCCCCCCCAAAATAAAGGGGACCCCCCCCAAAGGTACTGGGACCCCCAGGGACCCCCCCAAAATAAAGGGACCCCCAAGGACCCCCCCCCAAAAAGGGAAGGACCCCCTTGGGACCCCCCGAAAAAATAATGGGAGCTCCCCAAAGGTACTGGGACCCCCAAGGACCCCCCCCCCCAAAATAAAGGGACCTCCCAGAGCCCCCCCCCAAAATGTACAGGGACCCCCAGGGACCCCCCCCCAAAATCGGGGACCCCTCCCAAAGGTACTCGGGCATTGTGGGATCCCCCAAAATAAAGGGACCCCCCCAAAATGAAAGGACCCCCCCCCCCAGAACCCCTCAAAATGGAACCCCCGCAACCCCCTCCCCAAATTAACGGAACCCCCCCCCCCCCATTCCCCCCCCTCTCCAAATAAAGTTCCGAGTTCCGCTCCCGCTTCGTTCTATGGGATGGGTCGGCGCATTTGCGGATTTTAGGGGGGGGGTTTGGGGTTTTTTTGGGAGGGGGTTGGGATTTTTGGGGGGATTTTGGGGTCTTTTGGATTCTTTGAAAATTTTTCAGGTTTTTGAAGGGAGTTTGGGGGTTCTTTGAAAATTTTTTAGGTTTTGCGGGGTTTTTGATATTTTTGGGGTTTTTTGGCGTTTTTGGGGGTCTCCGAGGGGGCCCGGGGGTTTGGGGGCTCAGGGGCGTGGCCAGAGCAAAGGGCGTGGCCTCTGACCACGCCTATATTGCTCCAGCCAATGCGAGCACGGCGCTCCTCGTAGCCAGCCAATAGGAGCGCGGCTTCCGTTGCCTGGCAACTTGGGCGGCCCCACGCGCAGATGCCGCCGTGTGCGTGGCCACACCCACATCATGAAAATAACCAATCAAAAGAGATATTTGGGCTGAGGGCCCCGCCTACTACTTGACAGACAGAGCTTTTGACCAATAGTGTCGGGTATCCCTCTTCCCGCCTTCCTTTTGCCGCGGATGCCTCAACCAATGACCTATGCGGGCTCTCGGGCGGGAAGCCGGGGGAGGCGGGAGAGTGCCGACCAATAGAAAGCGGCATTACATCGCCAAGCGGGGCGGCCAGCCAATAGCAGCCCGCGTTACGGCGGGCGCGGGCCGGGCCCGGGAAGGGGGGAAGGTGGCGGCCATTTGGATCGTGAGGGGCCGTAGGGGCGGCCATGGGGGCGCGGCGGCCGCGGGTGCCGGAGCTGCGGGACGAGCTGGTGTAAGAGGGACCGCCGGTTCTGAAGGGATGGGACCCCCCGGTTCTGAGGGGATGGGAGCCCCAAGACCCCCGGTTCTGAGGGAATGGGGGGTCTGAGGGGATGGGACCCCCGGTTCTGAGGGAATGAGGAGAATGGGACCCCCGGTTCTGAGGGAATGGGACCGCCGGTTCTGAGGGGATGGGACCCCCCGGTTCTGAGGGGAATGGGACCGCCGGTTCTGAGGGAATGGGAGCCCCAAGACCCTCGGTTCTGAGGGAAAGGGGGGTCTGAGGGGATGGGACCCCCGGTTCTGAGGGGATGGGACCCCCAAGACCCCCGGTTCTGAGGGGATGGGACCCCCAAGACCCTCGGTTCTGAGGGAATGGGGGGTCTGAGGTGATGGGACCCCCGGTTCTGAGGGAATGAGGGGATGGGACCCCCGGTTCTGAGGGGATGGGAGCCCCGGTTCTGAGGGAAAGGGGGGTCTGATGAGGGGATGGGACCCCCGGTTCTGAGGGGATGGGAGCCCCAAGACCCCCGGTTCTGAGGGAATGAGGGGAATGGGACCCCCGGTTCTGAGGGAATGAAGGGGATGGGACCCCCGGTTCTGAGGGAATGGGACCCCCAAGACCCCCGGTTCTGAGGGGATGGGACCCCCGGTTCTGAGGGAATGAGGGGATGGGACCCCCGGTTCTGAGGGAATGGGACCCCCGGTTCTGAGGGGATGGGAGCCCCAAGACCCCCGGTTCTGAGGGGATGGGACCCCCAGTTCTGAGGGAATGGGACCCCCAGTTCTGAGGGAATGAGGGGATGGGACCCCCCGGTTCTGAGGGGATGGGACCCCAGTTGTGAGGGGATGAAGGGGATAGGACCCCAGTTCTGAGGGGATGGGACCCCCAAGATCCTCGCTTCTGAGGGAATGGGACCGCCAGTTCTGAGGGGATGAGGGGAATGGGACCCCCAAGACCCCCGGTTCTGAGGGAATGAGGGGATGGGACCCCCGGTTCTGAGGGAATGGGACCCCCGGTTCTGAGGGAATGGGACCCCCCGGTTCTGAGGGGATGGGAGCCCCAAGACCCCCGGTTCTGAGGGGATGGGACCCTCCAGTTCTGAGGGGAATGGGACCCCCGGTTCTGAGGGGATGGGAGCCCCAAGACCCCCGGTTCTGAGGGGATGAAGGGAATCACCCAGGGGACCCCAAAAATCCCCAAATTCACCCCAAAATCCACAAAATTCACCCCAAAATGCTGAAAATTCACCCCAAAATTCACCCCAAAATGCTGAAAATTCACCCCAAAATCAACCTGGGGACCCCAAAAATCCCCAAATTCACCCCAAAATCCACAAAATTCACCCCAAAATGCTGAAAATTCACCCCAAAATCACCACGGGGACCCCAAAATGCTGAAAATTCACCCCAAAATTCACCCCAAAATGCTGAAAATTCACCCCAAAATCAACCTGGGGACCCCAAAAATCCCCAAATTCACCCCAAAATCCACAAAATTCACCCCAAAATGCTGAAAATTCACCCCAAAATCACCACGGGGACCCCAAAATGCTGAAAATTCACCCCAAAATCCACAAAATTCACCCCAAAATGCTGAAAATTCACCCCAAAATCAACCTGGGGACCCCAAAATGCTGAAAATTCACCCCAAAATCACCACGGGGACCCCAAAGATCCCCAAATTCACCCCAAAATCCACAAAATTCACCCCAAAATGCTGAAAATTCACCCCAAAATCAACCTGGGGACCCCAAAATGCTGAAAATTCACCCCAAAATCCACAAAATTCACCCCAAAATGCTGAAAATTCACCCCCAAAATCACCACGGGGACCCCAAAATGCTGAAAATTCACCCCAAAATTCACCCCAAACTGCTGAAAATTCACCCCAAAATCAACCTGGGGACCCCAAAAATCCCCAAATTCACCCCAAAATCCGCAAAATTCACCCCAAAATCATCTCGGGGACCCCAAAATGCTGAAAATTCACCCCCAAAATCCACAAAATTCACCCCAAAATGCTGAAAATTCACCCCAAAATCAACCTGGGGACCCCAAAATGCTGAAAATTCACCCCAAAATTACCACGGGGACCCCAAAAATCCCCAAATTCACCCCAACCCAAAAATCCCCAAATTCACCCCAAAATCCACAAAATTCACCCCAAAATGCTGAAAATTCACCCCAAAATCCACAAAATTCACCCCAAAATCCACAAAATTCACCCCAAAATCACCACGGGGACCCCAAAATGCTGAAAATTCACCCCAAAATTCACCCCAAAATCCACAAAATTCACCCCAAAATCAACCTGGGGACCCCAAAAATCCCCAAATTCACCCCAAAATCCACAAAATTCACCCCAAAATGCTGAAAAAACCAGAAATTTTGGGGGTAAAAATGGGATTTTTTTGGGGGGAAAAAAGGATTTGGGGGGAAAAAGGGTGAATTTTTTCAGAAAATTTGAATTTGAGAGAAATGATTTTGGGGAAAAAAGAGAAATTTTGGGATAAAAATGATTTTTGAAAAAGGGATTTGGGGAAAATTGATTTTTAAAATATGAAATGTGAATTTTGCTCTAATTTGAATTTTTCATTTTCCATTATTCCCAAAATTCAAATCCAAAAATTACCAAAAATCCCAAAAATCCCAAAAATTCACCATATCCCCAAACCCCCAAAAATCCCCCAAACACCCCAAAATTCCCCAAAAATCCCCAAAAATCCCCAAAAATCCCCCAAAAATCCCCAAAACCACCCCAAAAATCCCCAAAACCCAAAAATTCCCAAAAATCCCCAAAAATCCCCCAAAATCCCCAAAATCCCCAAAAATCCCCCCAAAATTCCCCAAAAATTCCCAAAAATCCCCAAAAATTCCCCAAAAATCCCAAAAATCCCCAAAAATTCCCCCAAAAATTCCCCCAAATTCCCCAAAAATCCCCAAAAATCCCAAAAAATTCCCCAAAATTCCCCAAAAATCCCAAAAATCCCCAAAATTCCCCAAAATTTCCCCAAAAATCCCAAAAATTCCCCAAAAATTCCCCAAAAATCCCCAAAAATTCCCCCCAAAATCCCCAAAAATTCTCCAAAAATCCCCAAAAATCCCCAAAAAATCCCAAAAATTCTCCAAAAATCCCCAAAAATTCCCCAAAATTCCCCAAAAATTCCCCAAAAATTCCCCAAAAATCCCCCAAATTCCCCAAAAATCCAAAATTTCCCCAAATTCCCCAAAAATCCCCAAAAATTCCCCCAAATTTCCCCAAAAATCCCCAAAAATCCCAAAAAATTCCCCAAAAATCCCCAAAATTCCCCAAAATTTCCCCAAAAATTCCCCAAAAATCCCAAAAATTCCCCAAAAATTCCCCCAAAAATCCCCAAAATTCCCCAAAAATCCCAAAAATTCCCCAAAAATTCCCCAAAAATCCCCAAAAATTCCCACCAAAAATCCCCAAAAATTCTCCAAAAATCCCCAAAAAATCCCAAAAATTCCCCAAAAAATCCCAAAAAAATCCCAAAAATTCCCCAAAATTCCCCAAAAATCCCAAAAATTCCCCCAAAATCCCCAAAAATTCCCAATTTCCCTTCCTGGCCTCTGGCTGTGCCCACAAAAAAATAAAAATTTTATTTTAATTTCAAGAAAGTTTCTGTGCTGTCATTTTAATCTGGTTTTTAAATTGTTTTCCATTTTAATTTTAATTTTCCCCATTTTATTCCGTTTATTTTTAATTATTTTCCATTTTTATTTTAATTTCCCCCATTTTATTCTGTTTATTTTTAATTATTTTCCCCATTTTATTCTATTTTATTTTTAATTATTTTCCATTTTTATTTTAATTTTCCCCATTTTATTCCGTTTATTTTTAATTATTTTCCATTTTTATTTTAATTTTCCCCTTTTTATTCTGTTTATTTTTAATTATTTCCCCTTTTTATTTTAATTTCCCCCTTTTTATTCCGTTTATTTTTAATTATTTTCCCCATTTTATTCAGTTTATTTTAATTTTTCCCTTTTTATTTTAATTTCCCCATTTTATTCCGTTTATTTTTAATTATTTTCCCTTTTTATTTTAATTTCCCCCATTTTATTCTGTTTATTTTTAATTATTTCCCCACTTATTCTGATTTTTCCCATTTTATTCAGTTTATTTTAATTATTTTCCCTTTTTATTTCAATTTCCCCCATTTTATTCAGTTTATTTTTAATTCTTTTCCATTTTTATTTTAATTTTTCCCATTTTTTTCTGTTTATTTTTAATTATTTTCCCTTTTTATTTTAATTTCCCCTTTTATTCTGTTTATTTTTAATTATTTTCCCTTTTTATTTTAATTTCCCCCATTTTATTCTGTTTATTTTTAATTATTTCCCCACTTATTCTGATTTTTCCCATTTTATTCAGTTTATTTTTAATTATTTCCCCTTTTTATTTTAATTTCCCCATTTTATTCCGTTTATTTTTAATTATTTTCCATTTTTATTTTAATTTCCCCTTTTTATTCCGTTTATTTTTAATTATTTCCCCTTTTTATTTTAATTTTCCCCCTTTTTATTCAGTTTATTTTTAATTATTTCAATTTTTATTTTAATTTCCCCCATTTTATTCCGTTTATTTTTAATTATTTCCCCTTTTTATTTTAATTTCCCCCATTTTATTCAGTTTATTTTTATTTATTTTCCCTTTTTATTTCAATTTCCCCGCATTTTATTCCGTTTATTTTTAATTATTTTCCATTTTTATTTTAATTTTCCCCTTTTAATTCAGTTTATTTTTAATTATTTTCCCTTTTTATTTTAATTTCCCCATTTTATTCCGTTTATTTTTAATTATTTTCCATTTTTATTTCAATTTCCCCCATTTTATTCCGTTTATTTTTAATTATTTTCCATTTTTATTTTAATTTCCCCCATTTTATTCCATTTATTTTTAATTATTTTCCATTTTTATTTTAATTTCCCCCATTTTATTCAGTTTATTTTTAATTATTTTCCCCATTTTATTCTATTTTATTTTTAATTATTTTCCATTTTTATTTTAATTTTTCCCATCTATTTTATTTTTAATTATTTTCCATTTTTATTTTAATTTTTCCCATTTTTTTCTGTTTATTTTTAATTATTTTCCATTTTTATTTTAATTTCCCCATTTTATTCCGTTTATTTTTAATTATTTTCCCTTTTTATTTTAATTTCCCCCATTTTATTCAGTTTATTTTTAATTATTTTCCATTTTTATTTTAATTTCCCCCATTTTATTCTGTTTATTTTTAATTATTTTCCCCATTTTATTCTATTTTATTTTTAATTATTTTCCATTTTTATTTTAATTTCCCCCATTTTATTCCGTTTATTTTTAATTATTTTCCCTTTTTATTTTAATTATTTTCCCCATTTTATTCTGTTTTATTTTAATTATTTCCCCTTTTTATTTTAATTTCCCCCATTTTATTCCGTTTATTTTTAATTATTTTCCATTTTTATTTTAATTTTTCCCATTTTATTCCGTTTATTTTAATTATTTTCCATTTTTATTTCAATTTCCCCATTTTATTCTGTTTATTTTTAATTATTTTCCCTTTTTATTTTAATTTCTCCCCACTTTATTCCGTTTATTTTTAATTATTTTCCCTTTTTATTTTAATTTCCCCATTTTATTCCGTTTATTTTTAATTATTTTCCATTTTTATTTTAATTTCCCCCATTTTATTCCGTTTATATTTAATTATTTCCCCTTTTTATTTGAATTTCCCCCATTTTATTCCGTTTATTTTTAATTATTTTCCATTTATTCAGATTTTACCCATTTTTTTCCTCTTTTACTCTTTAATTCCCATTTTATTCTGATTTCTCCCAATTTTTCCAATTTATTTGAAATTCTTTTCCCCTTTATTCTGATTTTTCCCATTAAAAAATTCCCATTTTATTCTGATTTTCCCCCAATTTTTCCCTTTTTTTTCCCAGTTTTTTCTCCCATTTGATTCTGATTTTTTCCCCAATTTTTCCCTTTATTTTTTCCTTTTATTTTTTCCATTTTTTCCCCATTTTTCCCTGGATTTTTTTCCTTTTTTTCTCATTTTCCCCCAATTTTTTGGATTTTTTTTTTAAATTTTTTGGGGATTTTGGAACTTTTTGGCCTCGGATTTTTACAGAATGGGAACAAAACTGGAAAAAACCGATGAAACCCCCCCAGTTCCGCCTCTTTTTGTCCAATTTTAGGAAAATTTGGGAATTTTTGGGGAATTTTTGGGAATTTTTTGCGGCAAATTTGGGAAATTTTGGGGCTTCCCGGAACCAAAACACCCCGGAACCATCGAGCAAAGCCTTTGCTGCCCTCGCCGGAAGTGACGTAAAACCGCGCCTCACCCGCTCCCTGAGGCGCTGCCGGTGTCTCACTGAAATGGGGCCGGGCGGAACCGCCGGGAAGTTTTGGGGTCCCCGCGAAGATTTTTGGGGTCTCCGCGAAATTTTTGGGGTCCCCGCGAAGATTTTTGGGGTTTCCGCGAAATTTTTGGGGTTTCCGGGAGGATTTTTGTGGTCTTTGAGGCGGTTTTGGGCTCTCCGGAGCCGCGGTGGCGTTTGGGGCCCCGCTGAGGCCCTGAGGGGATCTTGGGGTTCCCTGAGGGGATTTTGGGGGTCCCGGGGAAGATTTTGGGGTTTTCTGAGAGATTTTTAAGTTCTTTGAGGGAATTTTGGGGTTCCGGCCAGAATTTGGGGGTTCCGAAGAGGATTTTGGGCTTCCTTGAGGGATTTTGGGGATTTCCTGAGGAAATTTTGGGGTTCCCTGAGGGAATTTTCCTTTCCCTGAGGGAATTTTCGGGATCTCTGAGGGAATTTTGGGACCCAGAGAGGATTTTGGGGTTCCTTGAGGGGTTTTGGGGATTTTTTGAGGAGATTTTGGGGTTCCCTGAGGGAATTTTTGGGATCTCTGAGGGAATTTTGGGACCCAGAGAGGATTTTGGGGTTCCTTGAGGGATTTTGGGGATTTTTTGGGGTTCCCTGAGGGAACCTCAGGGAGCCGATCAAAGCTAATAAAAATAAAAATAAAAGCAGAAATTTCATTATAAACACCCATTTCTCCCAAATTTCCCCCCTTTTCCCCCAAATTTCCCCATTTCCCCCCAGTTTTTCCCCAAATTTCTCCACAAATTTTCCCCAAATTCCCCAAATTTTCCCAAATTTCCCCCAATTTTCCCCCGAATTTCTCCCCCAAAACCCCCAAATTTCCCATTTTTTCCCCATTTTCCCCTTCTGTCCCCCCATTTTCCTCCTATTTTCCCATTTCCCCCCAAATCTTCCCCATTTTCCTCCCTTTTTCCCTCTCATTTCTCCACAAAAATCCCCAATTTTCCCCCAAATTTCCCATTTTATTCCATTTTTCACCCCAAATTGCCCATTTCCTCCTATTATACTCCCCAAAAATCCAAAATTTCCCATTCCTCACCCCAAATTTCCCATTTTCCCCCATTTTCCTTCCTATTTTTCCCAAATCTCCGCAATTTTTCCCTAATTTCTCCCAAATATCCCCAAATTTTCCTGTTTTCCTCCCAAATTTCCCATTTTATTCCATTTTTCACCCCAAAAACCCCCAAATTTCCCATTTTCTCTCATTTTTCTCCATTTTCCTCCCAAATTTTCCCCTCATTTCTCCCCAAAACCCCCAAATATCCCGAAATTTCCTATTTTCACCCCAAATTTTCCCATTTTGTTCCATTTTCACCCCAAATTTTCCCATTTCCCCCCATTTTTTCCCAAATCTCCCCAATTTCCCCCCATTTTCCTCTCATTTCCCCCACATTTTATGCCCAAATTTCCCCCATTTTTCCTCATTTTCCTCCCAAAATTCCCTCATTTTTTCCCATTTTCCCCCCAAATTTTCCCCACAAATCCCCAAATTTCCCATTTTCCCCAATTTTCCTCCAATTTTCCTCTAATTTCCCCAAATTTCCCCATTTTTCCCCATTTCCTCCCTATTTTTCCCCCTTTTTCCTCTCATTTTCCTCCCTTTTTTCCCCATTTCCCCACAAATTTTCCCCCAAATCTCCCAAATTTCCCATTTTATTCCATTTTCACCCCAAATTTCCCATTTTGTTCCATTTTCACCCCAAATTTCCCATTTTGTTCCATTTTCCCCCCAAATTTCCCATTTTATTCCATTTTCCCCCCAAATTTCCCATTTTATTCCATTTTCACCCCAAATTTCCCATTTTGTTCCATTTTCACCCCAAATTTCCCATTTTATTCCATTTTCACCCCCATTTCCCCCAAATTTTCCCCAAATTTCCCCCAAATCTCCCCAATTCCCCCCATTTTCCTTCCCTTTTCCCCCCTCATTTTCTCAATTTTTCTCCAATTTCCCCCAAAACCCCAAATTTCCCTTTTTTTCACCCTAAATTTCCCATTTCCCCCCAATTTCTCCTCATTTTTCTCCCTTTTTTCCCCATTTCCCCACAAATTTTCCCCCCAAATCTCCCCAAATCTCCCCAAATTTCCCTGTTTTCTCCCAAATTTCCCATTTTATTCCATTTTTCACCCCCAAAACCCCCAAATTTTCCATTTTCTCTCATTTTTCTCCATTTTCCTCCCAAATTTTCCCCTCATTTCTCCCCCAAAACCCCCAAAAATCCCAAATTTTCCCATTTATCCCCCAAATTTCCCCCATTTTCCTCCCTTTTTCCCCAAATCTCCCCAATTTTTCCCCATTTCCCCACCTTTCCTCCCAAATTTTCCCCCAATATCCCCAAATCTCCCCAATTTCCCCATTTTTCACCCCAAATTTGGAGGAAATTTGGGATTTTTGGGGGTGGATTGAAGGAATTTTGGGGTGAATTTTGGGGATTTTTTGGGAGGATTTTGGGGTGGATTTAAGGAATTTTGGGGTGATTTTGGGGTGGTTTTGGGCATTTTTTGGGAGGATTTTGGGTTGGATTTGGGGCAGTTTTGGGGTTTTGGGTGGATTTGGGATTTTGGGGTGGATTTGGGGCAGTTTTGGGGTGGATTTGGGGATTTTTTGGGAGGATTTTGGGGCAGTTTTGGGGGATTTTTTGGGTGGATTTTGGGGTGGATTTGGGGATTTTTTGGGAGGATTTTGGGTGGATTTAAGGAATTTTGGGGTTTGGGGTGGATTTGGAGGAAATTTGGGATTTTGGGGTGGATTTAAGGAATTTTGGGGTGATTTTGGGGATTTTTTGGGAGGGTTTTGGGGTGGATTTGGGTGATTTTGGGGTGAATTTGGGGTGGATTTGGGGCAGTTTTGGGGTTTTGGGTGGATTGGGGATTTTGGGGCGCTTTTGGGGTGGATTTGTGTGATTTTGGGGTCGATTTTGGGAGGATTTGGGGGGGATTTGCAGTTTTGGAGTGGATTTGGGGGTGGATTTCGGGCAGTTTTGGGGTGGGATTTGGGATTTTTGGGGAGGATTTTGGGGTGGATTTGGGGTTTTGGTGAATTTCAGGTGGATTTGGGATTTTGGGGCGGATTTGGGGTGGATTTGGGGGATTTTGGGGCTGTTTTGGGGTGAATTTGGAGTTTTGGGGTGAATTTGGGGTGGATTTGGGGCAGTTTTTGGGGTTTTGGGTGGATTGGGGATTTTGGGGCGCTTTTGGGGTGGATTTTGTGATTTTGGGGTCGATTTTGGGAGGATTTTGGGGGGATTTGCAGTTTTGGAGTGGATTCGGGGGGTGGATTTCGGGCAGTTTTGGGGTGGGATTTGGGATTTTTTGGGAGGATTTTGGGGCAGTTTTGGGGGTTTTGGGTGAATTTCAGGTGGATTTGGGATTTTGGGGCGGATTTGGGGCAGTTTTGGGGCTTTGGGGGTGGGATTTGGGGGATTTTGGGGCGAATTTGGGGTGGATTTGGGGGCAGTTTTGGGGCTTTGGGGTGGATTTTGGGGGATTTTGGGGTGAATTTGGGGTGGATTTGGGGCAGTTTTGGGGGAATTGGGGATTTTTTTTGGGGTGGATTTTGAGGTGGGTGTGGGGAAATTTGGGGCTGTTTTGGGGTGGGAGATTTGGGGTTTTTGGGGTGGATTTGGGGGCTCTTGGGGCGGATTTGGGGGTGATTTGGGTGGATTTTGGGCGGATTTGGGGTTTTGGGTGGATTTTGGGGCATTTTGGGGTGGATTTCGAGGGGATTTGGGGTTTTTTGGGGTGGATCTGGGGGGTTTTGGGGAGGATTTTGGGGTGGATTTGGGGCAGTTTTGGGGAATTGGGGAATTTTTTTGGGGGGTGGATTTGGGGTTTGGGGTTGTTTTGAGGGGGGATTTGGAGGAGATTTGGGATTTTTGGGGTGGATTTGGGTGATTTTGGGGTGACTTTGGGGGTGTTTTTTGGGGATTTTTGGGAGGATTTTGGGTGGATTTGGGGCAAATTTGGGGCAGTTTTGGGGGTTTTGGGTGGATTTGGGATTTTGGGGCGGTTTTGGGTGGGTTTGGAGGGTTTTGGGGGTCGATATTGGGTGGATTTGGGATTTTGGGGTGGATTTGGGGTGGATTTGGGGGATTTTGGGGCTGTTTTGGGGTGAATTTGGGGTGGATTTGGGGCAGTTTTGGGGTTTTGGGTGGATTGGGGATTTTGGGGCGCTTTTGGGGTGGATTTGTGTGATTTTGGGGTCGATTTTGGGCGGATTTGGGGGGGATTTGCAGTTTTGGAGTGGATTTGGGGCTGGATTTGGGGCAAATTTGGGGTGGGATTTGGGATTTTTGGGGAGGATTTTGGGGTGGATTTGGGGTTTTGGTGAATTTCAGGTGGATTTGGGATTTTGGGGTGGATTTGGGGTGGATTTGGGGGATTTTGGGGGCTGTTTTGGGGTGGATTTGGGGTGGATTTGGGGCAGTTTTGGGGTTTTGGGTGGATTGGGGATTTTGGGGCGCTTTTGGGGTGGGGTTTGGAGGATTTTGGGGTCGATTTTGGGAGGATTTTGGGGGGATTTGCAGTTTTGGAGTGGATTCGGGGGTGGATTTCGGGCAGTTTTGGGGTGGGATTTGGGATTTTTTGGAGGATTTTGGGGCAGTTTTGGGGTTTTGGGTGAATTTCAGGTGGATTTGGGATTTTGGGGCGGATTTGGGGCAGTTTTGGGGCTTTGGGGTGGATTTGGGGGATTTTGGGGCGAATTTGGGGTGGATTTGGGGCAGTTTTGGGGCTTTGGGGTGGATTTGGGGGATTTTGGGGTGAATTTGGGGTGGATTTGGGGCAGTTTTGGGGGAATTGGGGATTTTTTTGGGGTGGATTTTGAGGTGGGTGTGGGGAAATTTGGGGCTGTTTTGGGGTGGGAGATTTGGGGTTTTGGGGTGGATTTGGGGGCTCTTGGGGCGGATTTGGGGTTGGTGATTTGGGTGGATTTTGGGTGGATTTGGGGTTTTGGGTGGATTTTGGGGCATTTTGGGGTGGATTTCGAGGGGATTTGGGGTTTTTTGGGGTGGATCTGGGGGGTTTTGGGGAGGATTTTGGGGTGGATTTGGGGCAGTTTTGGGGGAATTGGGGAATTTTTTTGGGGGGTGGATTTGGGGTTTGGGGTTGTTTTGGGGGGGATTTGGAGGAGATTTGGGATTTTTGGGGTGGATTTGGGTGATTTTGGGATGACTTTGGGGTGTTTTTGGGGATTTTTTGGGAGGATTTTGGGTGGATTTGGGGCAAATTTGGGGCAGTTTTGGGGGTTTTGGGTGGATTTGGGATTTTGGGGCGGTTTTGGGTGGGTTTGGAGGGTTTGGGGGTCGATATTGGGTGGATTTGGGATTTTGGGGTGGATTTGGGGCAGTTTTGGGGGGATTTTGGGGCAGTTTTGGGGTTTTGGGTGGATTTCAGGTGGATTTGGGATTTTGGGGGTGGATTTGGGGATTTTTTGGGAGGAGTTTGGGGCACTTTGGGGTGGATTTGGGGCAGTTTTGGGGTGGGATTTGTGATTTTTTCGGGGTGGATTTTGAGGTGGGTTGGGGAAATTCTGGGGGTTTTTTGGGGTTTGGGGGTTTTGGGGTGGATTTGGGCGATTTTGGGGTGATTTTGGAGTGGTTTGGGGATTTTTTGGGAGGATTTTTGGGGCAGTTTTGGGTGGGTTTTTTGGTTGCATTTGGGGTTTTGGGTGGATTTGGAGGAAATTTGGGATTTTGGGGTGGATTTAAGGAATTTTGGGGTGATTTTGGGATTTTTTGGGTGGGTTTTGGGGTGGATTTGGGGCACTTTTGGGGGGTTTGGGGGGGATTTGGAGGAGATTTGGGATTTTGGGGGTGGATTTAAGGAATTTTGGGGTGATTTTGGGGTGGTTTTGGGGATTTTTTGGGAGGATTTTGGGGTGGATTTGGGGGCAGTTTTGGGGTTTTGGGTGGATTGGGGATTTTGGGGCGCTTTTGGGGTGGGTTTGGAGGATTTTGGGGTCGATTTTGGGGAGGATTTTGGGGGGATTTGCAGTTTTGGAGTGGATTTGGGGCTGGATTTCGGGCAGTTTTGGGGTGGGATTTGGGGATTTTTTTGGGAGGATTTTGGGGGCAGTTTTGGGGTTTTGGTGAATTTCAGGTGGATTTGGGATTTTGGGGCGGATTTGGGGGCAGTTTTGGGGCTTTGGGGTGGATTTGGGGGATTTTTGGGGCGAATTTGGGGTGGATTTGGGGCAGTTTTGAGGCTTTGGGGTGGATTTGGGGGATTTTGGGGTGAATTTGGGGTGGATTTGGGGCAGTTTTGGGGGAATTGGGGATTTTTTTGGGGTGGATTTTGAGGTGGGTGTGGGGAAATTTGGGGCTGTTTTGGGGTGGGAGATTTGGGGTTTTGGGGTGGATTTGGGGGCTCTTGGGGCGGATTTGGGGTGATTTGGGTGGATTTTGGGCGGATTTGGGGTTTTGGGTGGATTTTGGGGCATTTTGGGGTGGATTTCGAGGGGATTTGGGGTTTTTTGGGGTGGATCTGGGGGGTTTTGGGGAGGATTTTGGGGTGGATTTGGGGCAGTTTTGGGGAATTGGGGAATTTTTTTGGGGGGTGGATTTGGGGTTTGGGGTTGTTTTGGGGGGGATTTGGAGGAGATTTGGGATTTTTGGGGTGGATTTGGGTGATTTTGGGGTGACTTTGGGGTGTTTTTGGGGATTTTTGGGAGGATTTTGGGTGGATTTGGGGCAAATTTGGAGCAGTTTTGGGGTTTTGGGTGGATTTGGGGTTTTGGGGCGGTTTTGGGTGGGTTTGGAGGGTTTGGGGGTCGATATTGGGTGGATTTGGGATTTTGGGGTGGATTTTGGGGCAGTTTTGGGGGGGATTTTGGGGCAGTTTTGGGGTTTTGGGTGGATTTCAGGTGGATTTGGGATTTTGGGGGGATTTGGGGATTTTTTGGGAGGGTTTGGGGCACTTTGGGGTGGATTTGGGGCAGTTTTGGGGTGGGATTTGTGATTTTTTTGGGGTGGATTTTGAGGTGGGTTGGGGAAATTCTGGGGGTTTTTGGGGTTTGGGGGTTTTGGGGTGGATTTGGGCGATTTTGGGGTGATTTTGGAGTGGTTTTGGGGGATTTTTTGGGAGGATTTTGGGGCAGTTTTGGGTGGGTTTTTTGGTTGCATTTGGGGTTTTGGGTGGATTTGGAGGAAATTTGGGATTTTGGGGGTGGATTTAAGGAATTTTGGGGTGATTTTGGGGGATTTTTTGGGTGGGTTTTGGGGTGGATTTGGGGCACTTTTGGGGGGTTTGGGGGGGATTTGGAGGAGATTTGGGATTTTGGGGGGGTGGATTTAAGGAATTTTGGGGTGATTTTGGGGTGGTTTTGGGGATTTTTTGGGAGGATTTTGGGGTGGATTTGGGGCAGTTTTGGGGTTTTGGGTGGATTGGGGATTTTGGGGCGCTTTTGGGGTGGGTTTGGAGGATTTTGGGGTCGATTTTGGGAGGATTTTGGGGGGATTTGCAGTTTTGGAGTGGATTTGGGGGTGGATTTCGGGCAGTTTTGGGGTGGGATTTGGGATTTTTTGGGGGGATTTTGGGGCAGTTTTGGGGTTTTGGGGTGGATTTCAGGTGGATTTGGGATTTTGGGGCGGATTTGGGGCAGTTTTGGGGGCTTTGGGGTGGATTTGGGGGATTTTGGGGCTCTTTTGGGGCGAATTCGGGGTGCATTTGGGCTGGATTTTGGGGCAGTTTGGGGTAGTTTCAGGTTTTTGGGGCAATTTTGGGGGCAGTTTTTGGGTAGGTTTGGGGTGGTTTCAGGTGGTTTTGGGGTCGATTTTGGGATTTTTGGGAGGATTTCGCGGTGGTTTTGGGGTGGATTTGCGGCAGTTTTTGGGGGAATTGGGGAATTTTTGGGGGGGAATTAGGGATTTTTTGGGGCTGGGTTTGGGGAAATTTTGGGGAATTTGGGGTGGATTTGAGGGGTTTTGGGGGCGGATTTTGGGGGCAGTTTCAGGCTTTTGGGGAAATTTTGAAGGTTTATGGGGGATTTGGGGTGGTTTGGGGCAGTTTTGGGTGGGTTTGGAGGATTTTGGGGTCGATTTGGGGGGAATTTGGGGTTTGGGTGGTTTTTGGGGTTGATTTTGGGGTGAATTTTGGGGTGGATTTGGGGCACGTTTGGGGGGTTTGGGGTGGATTTTGAGGTGGGTTTGGGGGTTTTGGGGTGGATTTGGGGGTTTTGGGGTTTTGGGTGGATTTGGGATTTTGGCGGGATTTTGGGGTGCGTTTGCAGGATTTGGGGGTCAATTTTGGGGGGATTTCGGGTGGATTTGGGGTGGATTTAGAGGGGATTTGGGGTTTTTTGGGTGGATTTTGGGGTGGATTTGGGGCGGTTTTGTGGTTTTGGGTGGATATCGGGTGGATTTGTGATTTTGGGGTTTGGGATTTTGGGGCGCTTTGGGGCAGTTTCAGGGTTTTGGGGCAATTTTGGGGTTTTATGGGGAATTTGGAGTGGGTTTGGGGCAGTTTTGGGTGGATTTGGGGTGAATTTGGGAGGATTTTTGGTGGATTTTGGGGGTGAGGGGTTTTAGGGTTGGATTTTGGGGAATTCTGGGGTGATTTGATGGGATTTTGTTGGGATTTGGGTGATTTTGGTGGATTATGGGGGATATGGGGAATTTTGGGGGATTTGTGAGGTTTTGGGGTGGATTTGGGGGAATTCTGTGGTGATTTGGGGGTTTTGTGAGGGGGATTTGGGTGATTTTGTGGATTTCGGGTGATTTTGGGGGGCATTTGGTGTTTTTGAGGTGGATTTGGGGAATTTTGGGGTGATTTGTGGGTTTTTGGGGCGGATTTCGAGGAATTCTGTGGTGATTTGGGGGTTTTATGAGGGGGATTTGGGTGATTTTGGGAGATTTCGGTGGATTTTTTGCCGATTTTGGGGAGTTGTGGGTGAATTTGGGGGCGGATTTTGGGGAGATTTGGGGTGATTGAGATTTTTTTGAGGGGGATTTGGGTGATTTTGGTGGATTTTGGGGAATATGGGGGATTTTGCGGTGATTTGTGGGGTTTTGGGATGGATTTTTGGGAATTCTGTGGCGATTTCGTTGTTTTATGAGGGGAATTGGCTGATTTTGGTGGATTTTGGGTGATTTCGGTGGGGTTTTTTGCCGATTTTGGCGAGTTTTGGGGGATTTTGGGCGATTTTGAGGAATTTTGGGATGACTTGAGGGTTTTCGGAGAGAATTTTGCAAAATTCCCGTGGATTTTTGCCCGATTCTTGGGGTTTTTCTGCTCGATTTTCGAGGATTTTTCCGCGATTTTTGAGGTCCCCCTCACAGCACTTAGCCCCGCCCCTAACCCCGCCCCTTGTAATGATTGACACCCGCCTCACCCAATCCCGCTCCGCGCGGTGCACGCCGGGAGTTGTAGTCCCGCCCCTTGTCCGCCATTTTCCCCCCCCCGTTCCCTCCCCGGTACCGGCGGGGCCCGGGGGGGCTCCGGGAGCGCGGGGGGGGGCGGGGGGGGGTCCCGGTGCTCCCGGGGGCGCCCCGAGGGGGGGCGGGGGGGGGAGGGGAAGGGTGGGGGAGGGGAGGGGAAAGGGGGGGGGGGCGCCGAACCCGCCGCCCCCTCCCCGAGCGCGGAGCGGCCCCGGCGGCGCAAAATGGCCACGGCTCTGCACAAACCGCTGAAATGGTGAGTGAGGGGCGGCGGGGGGCACCGGGAGCACCGGCAGGGAACGGGGGGGACCGGGGGGAGCCGGGCAGGGCCCCCGCGGGAGCCGGGAACGGGAGGGGATGGGGATGGAGACCCCCGGTAATGGGGAATGGAGGGGATGGAGACCCCCGGTAATGGTAACGGGAGGGGATGGAGACCCCCGGTACCGGTAACGGGAGGGGATGGAGACCCCCGGTAACGGGGAATGGAGGGGATGGAGACCCCCGGTAATGGGGAATGGAGGGGATGGAGACCCCCGGTAATGGGGAATGGAGGGGATGGAGACCCCCGGTAATGGTAACGGGAGGGGATGGAGACCCCCGGTAATGGTAACGGGAGGGGATGGAGACCCCCCGGTACCCGGTAACGGGAGGGGATGGGAGACCCCCGGTAATGGTAACGGGAGGGGATGGAGACCCCCGGTAATGGGGAATGGAGGGGATGGAGACCCCCGGTAACGGGGGAATGGAGGGGATGGAGACCCCCGGTAACGGGGAATGGAGGGGATGGAGACCCCCGGTAACGGGGAATGGAGGGGATGGAGACCCCCGGTCCCGGTAACGGGAGGGGATGGAGACCCCCGGTAATGGTAACGGGAGGGGATGGAGACCCCCGGTCCCCGGTAACGGGAGGGGATGGAGACCCCCGGTAATGGTAACGGGAGGGGATGGAGGTTCGCTACCGGTAACGGTACCGGCACCGGGAGGGACCTGGTTGAGATGGAGATTCGGTACCGGCACTGGGAGGGACCCCGGTACCGACGGGGAGGGACCCGGTGAGGATCAGGGCCCGGTACCGGCAGCGATTGGGACCCGGTACCGGCGGGGATGGAGCCGGTACTGGCGGGGGATCGACCGGGGCAGGGATGGAGGTGTCGGTACCGGCGGGATGGACCCGGTGAGGATGGAGCGGTGCCGGTACCGGTAGGGAGGAGCCCCCGGTACCGGGCAGGGATGGACCGGGTGTGGGTGGAACCCCCGGTACCGGCAGGGATGGACCCGGTGGGGATGGGGATCCGGTACCGGCTGGGATTGGAGCTCCGGTACCGGCTGGGATTGGAGCTCCGGTACCGTCGGCTGGGATTGGAGCTCCGGTACGGGCGGAGATGGGGTCCCGGTGCCGGCGGGGATGGGACCCGGTGGGGATGGGGATCCGGGGGATGGGGATCCGGTACCGGCTGGGATTGGAGCTCCGGTACCGGCTGGGATTGGAGCTCCGGTACGGGCGGAGATGGGGTCCCGGTACCGGCAGGGATGGACCCGGTGGGGATGCGGATCCGGTACCGGCAGGGATTGGAGCTCCGGTACGGGCGGAGATGGGGTCCCGGTACCAGCAGGGATTGGAGCTCCGGTACCGGCTGGGATTGGAGCTCCGGTACGGGCGGAGGATGGGGGTCCCGGTACCAGCAGGGATTGGGAGCTCCGGTACCGGCTGGGATTGGAGCTCCGGTACGGGCGGAGATGGGGGTCCCGGTGCCCGCGGGGATGGAGCTCCGGTACCGGCTGGGATTGGAGCTCCGGTACGGGCGGAGATGGGGTCCCGGTACCAGCAGGGATTGGAGCTCCGGTACCGGCTGGGATTGGAGCTCCGGTACGGGCGAGAGATGGGGGTCCCCTGGTACCGGCAGGGATGGACCCGGTGGGGATGCGGATCCGGTACCGGCAGGGATTGGAGCTCCGGTACGGGCGGAGATGGGGGTCCCGGTGCCGGCCGGGATTGGAGCTCCGGTACCGGCTGGGATTGGAGCTCCGGTACGGGCGGAGATGGGGGTCCCGGTGCCCGCGGGGATGGAGCTCTGGTACCGGCCGGGATCGGGATCCCACGGTTGGAGGTCCCGGTACCGGCACCGGGGTGGACCTGGGGAGGATGGAGATCCCGGGGATTGGAGCTCCGGTGCCGGCGGGGATGGGGTCCCGGTACCGGTCAGGATGGACCCGGTGGGGATGGGGATCCGGGGATCCGGGGACCGGAGCGCCGGTACCGGCCAGGATTGGAGCTCCGGTGGTGGCGGCGGCTGGGGATGGGGGGTCCCGGCATCAGAGTTCCGGTAGCGGTCGGGATGGACCCGGCGGGGGATGGGGGGTCCCGGGGCTGGGGTCCCGGTACCGGCTGGGAGAGACAGGGGGGAGATGGAGATCCCGGCCGTGGGGTCCCGGGACCGGCTGGGGAGCCCGGGGGTGGCTCCCGGTACCGGCAGGGACGGAGATCCCAGGCTTGGGGGTCCCGGTACCGGCAGGGATGGACCCGGTGGGGATGGGGATCCGGGCACTGGAGCTCCGGTACCGGCAGGGATGGGGATCTCGGGGGGTGGGGATCTGGTGCTGCACGGGGCGGAGCTCTCGGTACCGGCGGGGATGGAGCTCCGGTAGGGGCGGGGATGGGGGGTACCGGATTGGAGCTCCGGTACCGGCGGGGATGGACCTGGAGGGGATGGAGATCCCGGGGATGGGGTCCCGGGTACCGGCTGGGATGGACCTGGAGGGGATGGAGATCCCGGGGATGGGGGTCCCGGTACCGGCTGGGATGGACCTGGAGGGGATGGAGATCCCGGGGATGGGGGTCCCGGTACCGGCCCGGATGTGGATCCCGGGGTTGGGGGTCCCGGTACCGGCAGGGATGGAGATCCCGGGGTTGGGGTCCCGGTACCGGCAGGGATGTGGATCCTGGGGTTGGGGTCCCGGTACCGGCAGGGATAGGGATCCCGGGGTTGGGGTCCCGGTACCGGCAGGGATGGAGATCCCGGGGTTGGGGTCCCGGTACCGGCAGGGATGGAGATCCCGGGGTTGGGGTCCCGGTACCGGCAGGGATGGGGATCCTGGGGGTTGGGGTCCCGGTACCGGCAGGGATGCAGATCCCGGGGATGGGGGTCCCGGGTACCGGCAGGGATGGAGATCCCGGGGTTGGGGTCCCCGGTACCGGCAGGGATGGGGATCCCGGGGTTGGGGTCCCGGTACCGGGCAGGGATGGGGATCCCGGGGTTGGGGGTCCCGGTACTGGCCCGGATGGGGATCCTGGGGTTGGTGTCCCGGGTACCGGCAGGGATGGAGATCCTGGGGTTGGGGTCCCGGTAAAGATGGGGGGATTTACCTTGGGGGACCCCTGGTAGCAGCAAGGGTGAAGCTGCAGTTCCGGTCCCAGTCCCGGTTCTGATCCCAGTCCCGGTTCTGATCCCAGTCCCGGTTCTGATCCCAGTCCCGGTTCTGATCCCAGTCCCGGTTCTGATCCCAGTCCCAATTCTGATCCCAATCCTGGTTTCTGATCCCAGTCCCGGTTCTGATCCCAGTCCCGGTTCTGATCCCAGTCCCGGTTCTGATCCAGTCCCGGTTCTGATCCCAGTCCCAATTCTGATCCCAGTCCCAATTCTGATCCCAGTCCCGGTTCTGATCCCAGTCCCGGTTCTGATCCCAGTCCCTGGTTCTGATCCCAAGTCCCAATTCTGATCCCAGTCCCAATTCTGATCCCAGTCCCGGTTCTGATCCCAGTCCCGGTTCTGATCCCAGTCTCGGTTCTGATCCCAGTCCTGGTTCTGATCCCAGTCCTGGTTCTGATCCCAGTCCCGGTTCTGATCCCAGTCCCCGTTCTGATCCCAGTCCCAATTCTGATCCCAGTCCCGGTTCTGATCCCAGTCCCGGTTCTGATCCCAATCCCGGTTCTGATCCCAGTCCCGGTTCTGATCCCAGTCCCGGTTCTGATCCCAATCCCGGTTCTGATCCCAGTCCCGGTTTCTGATCCCAGTCCCGGTTCTGATCCAGTCCCGGTTCTGATCCAGTCTCGGTTCTGATCCCAGTCGCCGGTTCTGATCCCCAGTCCCGGTTCTGATCCCAGTCCTGGTTCTGATCCCAGTCCCAATTCTGATTCCAGTCCCGGTTCTGATCCCAGTCCCGGTTCTGATCCCAGTCCCCGTTCTGATCCCAGTCCCAGTTCTGATCCCAGTCCCGGTTCTGATCCCAGTCTCGGTTCTGATCCCAGTCCCGGTTCTGATCCCAGTCCCGGTTCTGATCCCAATCCCAATCCCAGTCCCGGTTCTGATCCCAGTCCCGGTTCTGATCCCAGTCCCGGTTCTGATCCCAATCCTGGTCCCAATCCTGGCTCTGATCCCAGTTCTGATCCCGGTCCCAGTCCTGGTTCTGATCCCGATCCCAGCCCCATCCTGGTCCTGGTTCTGATCCCAATCCCAGGCCCAGTCCTGGTCCCTGTCCCAGTTGGGCCCCCCTCCGGTACCAGAACCTCCATCCCCTGTGGTCCCAATCCCGGTTCTGATCCCAATCCTGGTCCCAATCCCGGTTCTGATCCCAGTCCTGGTTCTGATCCCAATCCCGGTCCCTGTCCTGGTTCTGACCTGGAACCTCCACCCCCTCCAATCCCAGTCCTGGTTCTGATCCCGGTTCTGATCCCAATCCTTGTCCAATCCCGGTCCCAGTCCCAGCTCTGATCCCGGTCCCAGTCCTGATCCCAATCCTGGTCCCAGTCCTGGTTCTGATCCCAGACCCAATCCTGGTTCTGATCCCGGTCCCAACCCCATCCCAGTCCTGATTCTGATCCTGGTTCTGATCCCAATCCTGGTTCCAATCCCAGTTCTGATCCGAGTTCTGATCCCAGTCCTGGTTCTGATCCCAGTCCCAGTCCTGGTTCTGATCCTGGTTCTGATCCCAATCCTGGTTCCAATCCCAGTTCTGATCCCAGTCCTGGTTCTGATCCCAGGCCCAGTCCTGGTCCCCGTCCCAGTTGGGCCCCCCTCCGGTACCAGAACCTCCGTCCCCTGTGGTCCCAATCCCGGTTCTGATCCTGATCCCAATTCCAGTCCCAGTCCTGGTTCCACTCCCAGTTCCAATCCCGGTCCTGGTTCCGTTCCCTATCCCGGTTCCAATCCCGGTTCTGATCCCAGTCCCGGTTCCTATCCCAGTCCTGGTTCCAGTCCCAGTCCCGGTTCAGATCCCGATCCTGGTCCCAGTCCCAATCCTGATCCCAGTTCTAGTCCCGGTTCTGATCCTGGTCTCGGTCCCAATCCCAGTCCCGGTCCTGGTTCCGGTCTCAGTCCCAGTCCCAATCCCGGTTACAATTCTGGTTCTGATCCCAGTCTCAGTCTGGATCTCAATCCCGGTTCCAATCCCCGTCCTGGTCCCAGTCCCGGTCCTGGTTCCGGTCTCAGTCCCAGTCCTGATCCTGATCCTGGTTCCGATCCCAGCTCTGATCCCAGTTCCGATCCTGGTTTCGGTCCCAATCCTGATTCCAGTCCCAATCCCAGTCTTGGTCCCAGTCCCAGTTCCAGTCCTGGTCCCAGTCCCAATCCTGATCCCAGTTCTAGTCCCGGTTCTGGTCCTGGTCTCGGTCCCGATCCCAATCCCGGTCCTGGTTCCGGTCTCAGTCCCAGTCCCAATCCCGGTTACAATCCCCGTCCTGGTTCCGGTCTCAGCCCCGATCCCGATCCTGGTCACGATCCCGGTTCAGATCCCAGTTCCGATCCCGGTCTCGGTCCCAATCCCAGTTCCAATCCCAGTCCTGGTCCCAATCCCAGTTCCAATCCCGGTCCCAATCCTGGTTCTGATCCAAATCCTGATTCCAGTCTCACTCTCTGTCCTTATCTCACTCTCTGTCCTTATCTCACTCCCAATCCCAGTTCCGATCCCAGTCCCGGTCCCGATCCCAGTCCCGGTCCCAATCCCGGTTCCGATCCCAGTCCCGGTCCCGATCCCGGTTCCGATCCCAGTCCCGGTCCCAATCCCGGTTCCGATCCCAATCCCAGTTCCAATTCTGGTCTCAGTCCCAGTTCTGGTTCCAATCCCAATCCTGGTCCCAATCCCGGTTCCGATCCCAATCCCAGTTCCAATCCTGGTCCTGGTCCCAGTCCCGGTCCCAGTCCCGGTTCTGATCCCAATCCCAGTTCCAATTCTGGTCCCAGTTCTGGTTCCAATCCCGATCCTGGTCCCAGTCCTGGTGCTGGACCCAATCCCGGTCCCTGTCCCAGTTCCAGTCCCAATCCTGGTTCCAGTCCCAATCCTGGTTCTGATCCCGGTCCTGATCCCAGTCCCAATCCCGGTTCCAATCCCGGTCCCGGTCCCAGTCCTGGTCCTGATCTCAATCCTGGTCCCAGTCCCGGTTCCGATCCCGGTTCCAGTCCCAATTCTCGTCCTGATCTTGATCCTGGTCCTAATCCCGGTTCCAGTCTCAGTCTCGGTCCAAATCCTGGTTTCAGTTCCAATCCCAGTTCCAATCCCAGTCCTGGTCCCAATCCCAGTTCCAATCCCGGTCCCAATCCTGGTTCTGATCCCAATCCCGGTCCCGGTTCTGATCCAAATCTTGATTCCAGTCTCACTCTCTGTCCTTATCTCACTCCCAATCCCGGTTCCAATCCCAATCCTGGTCCCAGTCCTGGTTCCGATCCCAGTCCCGGTCCCGATCCCGGTTCCGATCCCAATCCCAGTTCCAATCCTGGTCCTGGTCCCAGTCCCGGTCCCAGTCCCGGTTCCAATCCCAATCCCAGTTCCAATCCTGGTCCCAGTCCCGGTCCCGGTCCCAGTTCTGGTCCCAATCCCGATCCTGGTCCCAGTCCTGGTGCTGGACCCAATCCCGGTCCCTGTCCCAGTTCCAGTCCCAATCCCGGTCTGGTTCTATCCTGGTTACAGTCTTGGTCTCGGTCCAAATCTCAGCCCCAGTCCTGCTCCCAGTCCCGGTTCCGATCCCGGTTCCGATCCCTATCCCAGTTCCCGTCCCGGTTCCGATCCCGGTTCCGATCCCAATCCCGGTTCCCGTCCTGGTTCCCATCCCGGTTCCGATCCCGGTTCTGATCCCAATCCCGATCCCAATCCCGGTTCCAGTCCCGGTCTCTGTCCCAATCCCGGTTCCTGTCCCGGTTCCAGTCCCGGTCTCTGTCCCAATCCCGATCCCAATCCCAGTTCCAGTCCCGGTTCCGGTTCCGATCCCAATCCCGGTTCCAGTCCCGGTCTCTGTCCCAATCCCGATCCCAATCCCGATCCCAATCCCAGTTCCGATCCCGATCCCAATCCCGATCCCAATCCCGGTTCCGGTCCCGATCCCGATCCCGGTTCCGGTCCCGGTCTCTGTCCCAATCCCGATCCCAATCCCGGTTCCGGTCCCAATCCCGATCCCAATCCTGATCCCAATCCCGATCCCAATCCCGGTTCCAGTCCCGGTTCCGGTCCCGATCCCGATCCCGGTTCCGGTCCCGATCCCGGTTCCAATCCCAATCCCGATCCCAATCCTGGTTCTGGCCCCGCCCTCTTTGCTCTGGCCCCGCCCCTGGGGGATCTGGGAGGGATTTTGGGGGGTCCTGGGCAGATTTTGGGGGGGTCCCGAGGTGATTTTGGGGTGTCCCGGGGGATTCTGGGGGCTCTCGGGTTTTTTGGGGGGATTTTGGGGGTCCCGGGAGGAGATTTGGCATCCCCAGAGGAATTTTTAGGGGTTCCTTGAAGGGATTTTGGGGTTTCCCAGGATTTTTGGGGTGTCCGGGGGGATTTTGGGCAATTTTGGGGTGTCTGGGGAAGCGATTTGGGATTCCCAGGGGGATTTTGGGGTGTCCCAAAGGGGATTTGGGAGATTTTGGGGGATCCCGAGGGATTTTGGGGTGTCCCGGGAGGGGATTTGGGGAATTTTGGGGGGATCTCAAGGGATATTGGGGTGTCCTGGGCGGATTCAGGGATTTTGGGGTGTCCTGGGAGGGGATTTGGGGAATTTTGGGGTGCCCTGGAGGATTTTGGGGGATCCCTGGGTGATTTGGGGGATTTTGGGGTGTCCGGGGCTGATTTAGGAGTTTTTGGGGGGATTTTGGGGTGTTCTGGGACAAGATTTGGGGGTCCCAGGGGGATTTTGGGGTGTCCCGGGGAGATTTTGGGGTCCCTGGAGATTTTGGGGTGTCCGGGGGGGTTTTTAGGATTTTGGGGGGGTCAGACCAGGCACTGTCCCCCCATTTTGGGGGGATTCCAGGGTTCTTGGGTTTTGGGGTCCCCCCCAAAATGGGGGCCGTGATTTTTTTGGGGGGGGGTCCCAAATTTTTTGGGGTTCCCCAAATTTGGGGGTCCCACCCTGGCCCCCCCCCCCCAAAAGGCACCACGGGGCCCGGGGAGGATTTTGGGGTCAAATTTTGGGGTCTGGAGTCCCCAAATTTGGGGTTCGTGAGGGGTTTGGGGGGGTCCCAAAATTTGGGGGGGATTTTGGGGGATTTTGGGGTGGATTTGGGGGGGATTTTGGGGGATTTTGGGGTGGATTTTGGGAGATTTTGGGGAATTTTGGGGTGGATTTTGGGGGGGATATTGGGGGATTTTGGGGAGATTTGGGGGGGATTTTGGGAGATTTTTGGGGTGGATTTTGGGGTGGATTTAGTGGTGAATTTTGGGGGATTTTGGGGTGGATTTTGGGGGGGATTTTGGGGATTTTGGGGAATTTTGGCGATTTTGGGGTGGATTTGGGGGGGATATTGGGGGATTTTGGGGGATTTTGGGGAGATTTGGGGGGGATTTTGGGAGATTTTGGGGGATTTTGGGGGAATTTGGGGGGGATTTTGGGGGATTTTGGGGGAATTTGGGGGGATTTTGGGGGATTTTGGGGTGGATTTTGGGCGGGATTTTGGGGGATTTTGGGGGATTTTGGGGCAGATTTGGGGGGATTTTGGGGGATTTTGGGGGATTTTGGCGGATTTGGGGGGATTTTGGGGGATTTTGGGGTGGATTTGGGGGGGATTTTGGGAGATTTTGGGGGGGATTTTGGGGTGGATTTTGGGGGATTTTGGGGGGGATTTTGGGGGATTTTGGGGGATTTTGGGGGATTTTGGGGCGGATTTGGGGGGGATTTTGGGGGATTTTGGGGTTGATTTTGGGGGGGATTTTGGGGTGGATTTTGGGGGGGATTTTGGGGGATTTTGGGGGATTTTGGGGTGGATTTTGGGGCGAATTTTGGGACAGATTTGCAGTAGATTTTGGGGGAATATTGGGGCAGATTTTGGTGTCGATTTTTGGGCGGATTTTGGGCAGATTTTGAGTGGATTTTGCAGGGGATTTTGGGTGGATTTTGGGGCGAATTTGGGGTGGATTTTGGAGGGACTTTGTGTGGATTTTGCGGAAATTTTGGCCGGATTTGGGGTGGATTTTGGGGGGATTTTGAGCGGATTTTTGGCAGATTTTGGGTGGATTTGGGGCGGATTTTGGGGGGATTTTGAGGCGCATTTTGGGTGGATTTGGGGCGGATTTTGGGCGAATTTTGAGTGGATTTTTTGGGGGATTTTGGGTGACTTTTGGGGCGGATTTTGGGCGGATTTTGGGGGATTTTGGGGCGCATTTGCGGTGGATTTAGGGGGAATATTGGGGCGGATTTTGGGGCGGATTTTGGGGTGGATTTTTAGGCGGATTTTTAGGTGGATTTTGAGGGATTTTGCGGCGGATTTTGAGATGGATTTTGGGTGGATTTCAGGAGATTTTGGGGCGGATTTTGGGGCAGATTTTGTGGGGATTATGGGTGGATTTTGTGGCGGATTTTGTGGCAGGTTTTGGGTGGACTTTTAGGCGGATTTTGGGGCGACTTTGGGGCGGATTTTGGGGCACTTTTAGGCAGATTTTGGGCGGATTTTGTTGTGGATTTTGGGCAGATTTTTAGGCGGATTTTGGGTGGATCTTGGGGTGAATTTTGGGGCGGATTTTGGATGGAATTTGGGTGAATTTTGGGGTGTATTTTGGGCGGATTGGGGGCAGATTTTGGGTGGATTTTGGGGTTGATTTTGGGGCAGATGTTCAGGGGATTTTGAGTGGATTTGTGGCGGATTTTGAGCTGATTTTGGGGCAGATTTTGGGGTGGATTTTTGGGGTGGATTTGGGTGGATTTTGGGGCAGATTTTTAGGCAGATTTTGGGGTGGATTTTTGGGACAATATTGGGTGGATTTAGGGTGGATTTTGGGGTGGATTTTCGGAGGATTTTGGGGCAGATTTTAGGGGGGTTTTAGGGGGAATTTTGGGCGGATTTTGGGGTGGATTTTAGGGCGGATGTTTGAGGGATTTTGAGCGGATTTTGGGGGGTTTTGGGGCAGATTTGAGGTGGATTTAGGGGAGATATTGGGGCAGATTTTAGGGGGATTTTAGGGGGAATTTTGGGCGGATTTTGGGGTGGATGTTCGGGGGATTTTGAGTGGATTTGTGGCGGATTTTGAGCTGATTTTGGGGTGGATTTTGGGCGAATTTCAGGGTGGATTTTGTGGCAGATTTTGGGGGGACTTTTTGTGCATTTTGGGCTAGATTTTGGGGTGGATTTTGGGTGAATTTTGGGTGAATTTTGGGGGATTTTGGGGGAATTTCGGGTGGATTTTGGGGAGGATTTTTAAGTGGATTTTGGGGCGGATTTTGGGCAGATTTTGGGGGGACTTCCTATGGATTTTGGAGCAGTATTTTCGGCGGATTTTTGGGTGGATTTTGGACAGATTTTGGGTGGATTTTGAGCAGATTTTGGGGTGGATTTTGAGGAGGATTTTGGGGGTATTTCGGGCCGGATTTGTGGGTATTTCAGGGCAGATTTTGGGCAGATTTTGGGGGAATTTTTTGGGGTATTTTGTGGGTATTTGGGGGTGGATTTTGGGCAGATTTTGAGCGGATTTTGCCAGAATTTTGGGGTGGATTATCGGGGAATTTTGGGGCGGATTCTGGGGGTATTTTGTGGGTATTTGGGGGCGGATTCTGTCGCGGGTTTGGGGAAATTTCGGGGTGGATTTTGGGGGGTATTTTGGGGCAGATTTTGAGCAGATTTTGTGGGAATTTTGGGGGGGATTTTTGGGGGGTATTTTGCGGGTATTTGGGGGCAGATTTTGTTGTGGATTTTTGGGGAATTTTGCCGGAATTTTGGGGGGTGTTTTGTGGGTATTTGGGGGTGGATTCTGTTGCAGATTTTGGCTGGATTTTGGGGGTATTTTGTGGGTATTTGGGGGCAGATTTTGGGGGTATTTGGGGGCAGATTTTTGGGGGTATTTTGTGGGTATTTGGAGGCAGATTTTGGGGGTATTTTGTGGGGATTTCGGGTGGATTTGGAGCGGATTTTGGGGTGTATTTTGAGCGGAGTTTGGAGTATTTTTGGGTGGATTTTTGGGGGAATTTTGCAGGAATTTTGGGGGTATTTTGTGGGTATTTGGGGGTGGATTTTGGGGGTATTTGGGGGCAGATTTTTGGGGGTATTTTGTGGCTATTTGGGGGGTATTTTAGGGGGATTCTGGGCGGATTTTGCACGGATTTTTGGGTGGATTTTGGGGGTATTTGGGGGTGGATTTTGTTGTGGATTTGGGGTGGATTTTGGGTGCGTTTTGAGCGGATTTCGGGGTGGGTTTTGAGCGGGGTTTGGGGGATTTCGGGGCGGATTTTGTGGGCGTTTCGGGGCGGATTTTGCGGGGATTTTTGGGGGATTTTGGGGGGTGTTTTAGGGGGATTCTGGGCGGATTTTGCACGGATTTTTGGGTGGATTTTGGGGGGTATTTGGGGGTGGATTTTGTTGTGGATTTGGGGCGGATTTGGGGTGTATTTTGAGCGGGGTTTGGGGGATTTCGGGGCGGATTTTGTGGGCGTTTCGGGGCGGATTTTGCGGGGATTTTTGGGGGATTTTGGGGGGTGTTTTAGGGGGATTCTGGGCGGATTTTGCACGGATTTTTGGGTGGATTTTGGGGGTATTTGGGGGTGGATTTTGTTGTGGATTTGGGGCAGATTTTGGGTGCGTTTTGAGCGGGTTTCGGGGTGGATTTTGAGCGGGGTTTGGGGGATTTCGGGGCGGATTTTGTGGGCGTTTCGGGGCGGATTTTGCGGGGATTTTTGGGGGGATTTTGGGGGTATTTGGGGGGTATTTTAGGGGGATTTTGGGCGGATTTTGCACGGATTTTTTGGGTGGATTTTGGGGGTATTTGGGGGTGGATTTTGTTGTGGATTTGGGGCGGATTTTGGGTGTGTTTTGAGCGGATTTCGGGGTGGATTTTGAGCGGGGTTTGGGGGATTTCGGGGCGGATTTTGTGGGCGTTTCGGGGCGGATTTTGCGGGGATTTTTGGGGGATTTTGGGGGGTGTTTTAGGGGGATTTTGGGCGGATTTTGCACGGATTTTTGGGTGGATTTTGGGGGTATTTGGGGGGTATTTTAGGGGGATTTTGGGCGGATTTTGCACGGATTTTTTGGTGGATTTTGGGGGGTATTTGGGGGTGCATTTTGTTGTGGATTTGGGGCGGATTTTGGGTGCGTTTTGAGCGGATTTCGGGGTGGGTTTTGAGCGGAGTTTGGGGGATTTCGGGGCGGATTTTGTGGGCGTTTCGGGGCGGATTTTGCGGGGATTTTTGGGGGATTTTGGGGGGTGTTTTAGGGGGATTCTGGGCGGATTTTGCACGGATTTTTGGGTGGATTTTGGGGGGTATTTGGGGTGGATTTTGTTGTGGATTTGGGGCGGATTTGGGGTGCGTTTTGAGCGGGTTTCGGGGTGGATTTTGAGTGGGGTTTGGGGGATTTCGGGGCGGATTTTGTGGGCGTTTCGGGGCGGATTTTGCGGGGATTTTTGGGTGGATTTTGGGGGTATTTGGGGGGTATTTTAGGGGGATTTTGGGCGGATTTTGCACGGATTTTTGGGTGGATTTTGGGGGTATTTGGGGGTGGATTTTGTTGTGGATTTGGGGCGGATTTGGGGTGTATTTTGAGCGGGGTTTGGGGGATTTCGGGGCGGATTTTGTGGGCGTTTCGGGGCGGATTTTGCGGGGATTTTTGGGGGGGATTTTGGGGGGTGTTTTGCCGGGGATTTTGGGGGTTCAGGCGGGTGCCCCCGCAGCCTGGGCGAGGAGTTCTACCGCGAGGCGCTGGAGCACTGCCGCAGCTACAACGCGCGGCTCTGCGCCGAGCGCAGCCTCCGCCTGCCCTTCCTGGACGCACAGACCGGCGTGGCCCAGAGCAACTCCTACATCTGGATGGACAGCGCCCACCGGCGCCCCGGTGAGACCCCCGGCGTGGGCAGGGACCCCCGGGACCCCCGGGATTGGGGAGGGACCCCCGGGACCCCTGGGAATGGGGAGAGAGCCCCAAAATGGGGAGGGACCCCTGGGAATGGGGAGAGACCCCCGGGGATGGGGAGGGACCCCTGGGATTGGGGAGAGACCCCTGGAGTGGGCAGGGACCCCCACGGGACCCCTGAAATGGGGAGGGACCCCCGAAATGGGGAGAGACCCCCGGGAATGGGGAGAGACCCCTGGGATTGGGGAGAGACCCCCGGGGATGGGGAGGGACCCCCGAAATGGGGAGGGACCCCCGGGAATGGGGAGGGACCCCCGAAATGGGGAGGGACCCCTGGGAATGGGGAGGGACCCCCGAAATGGGGAGGGACCCCCGAAATGGGGAGGGACCCCCGAAATGGGGAGGGACCCCTGGGATTGGGGAGAGACCCCTGGAGTGGGCAGGGACCCCCCGGGACCCCTGAAATGGGGAGAGACCCCCGGGAGCCCCTGGGGACCCCCGAGATTGGGGAGAGACCCCCGGGAATGGGGAGAGAGCCCCAAAATGGGGAGAGACCCCCTCAGAATGCCCGGGATGGGGAGGGACCCCCGAAATGGGGAGGGACCCCCAAAATGGGGAGAGACCCCCCGGGACCCCCACGGGACCCCTGAAGTGGGGAGAGACCCCCGGGAGCCCCTGGGGACCCCCGAGATTGGGGAGAGACCCCCGGGATGGGGAGAGAGACCCCCGGGACCCCCGGGAATGGGGAGGGACCCCCAAAATGGGGAGGGACCCCCAGGTCAGGTCAGGTCAGTTTGGGGCCAGGGTCACTCTGTGGTCACTGCGGTCACTGTGGTCACTGTGGTCACTCACTCTGTGGTCACTCTGTGGTCACTGCGGTCACTGTGGTCACTGTGGTCACTGTGGTCACTGTGGTCACTCACTCTGTGGTCACTCTGTGGTCACTCTGGGCGTTCAGTGGTCACTCTGGGGGTTCAGTGGTCACTGTGGTCACTGTGGTCACTGTGGTCACTGCGGTGTCCGGCCACGTCCCCAGGCCACTGCCCTGGCCAGCTGCACTCGTACCCCGTGGGGTCAATTTGGGTCACTCTGTGGTCACTCTGGTCACTCTGTGGGTGCAGTGGTCACTCTGTGGTCACTCTGTCCATCCCCAGGCCACTGCCCAGGCCAGCTGCACTTGCACCCCGTGGGGTCAGTTGGGTCACTCTGTGGTCACTCTGTGGTCACTCTGGGGGTTCAGTGGTCACTGTGGTCACTGTGGTCACTCAGTGTCCATCCCCAGGCCACTGCCCCGGCCAGCTGCACTCGCACCCCGTGGGGTCAGTTGGGTCACTCTGTGGTCACTCTGGGGGTTCAATGGTCACTCTGGGGGTGCGGTGGTCACTGTGGGGGTGCAGTGGTCACTCTGGGGGTTCACTGTGGTCACTGTGGTCAGTGTGGTCACTCTGTCCATCCCCAGGCCACTGCCCAGGCCAGCTGTACTCGCACCCCGTGGGGTCAGTTTGGGTCACTCTGTGGTCACTCTGGGGGTTCAATGGTCACTCTGGGGGTTCAGTGGTCACTGTGGTCAGTGTGGTCACTCTGTCCATCCCCAGGCCACTGCCCAGGCCAGCTGCACTCGCACCCCGTGGGGTCAGTTTGGGTCACTCTGTGGTCACTCTGGGGGTTCAATGGTCACTCTGGGGGTGCAGTGGTCACTGTGGTCAGTGTGGTCACTCTGTCCATCCCCAGGCCACTGCCCAGGCCAGCTGCACTCGCACCCCGTGGGGTCAGTTGGGTCACTCTGTGGTCACTCTGGGGGTTCAATGGTCACTCTGGGGGTGCAGTGGTCAGTGTGGGGGTGCAGTGGTCAGTGTGGTCAGTGTGGTCACTCTGTCCATCCCCAGGCCACTGCCCAGGCCAGCTGTACTCGTACCCCGCCCGGTGCTGGCGCAAGAAGCGGCGCCTGAACATCCTGGAGGCGCCGAGGCTGCGGCCGTGTGAGTGCGGCCGGAGAGCGGCCGGAGCGGGGACACGGGGGGACGGAGGGGCTGGAGTGGTCAGGGGGTGGCTGGAGAGGGGACACAGGAGGGACAGAGGGGCTGGAGTGGTCAGGGGGTGGCCGGAGAGTGGACACAGGGGGGACACGGGGAGGACAGGGGGGCTGGAGTGGTCAGGGGGTGGCCGGAGAGTGGTCAGAGGGTGGACAGAGGGTGGACAGAGGGTGTCTGCAGTGGTCAGGGGGTGTCTGCAGTGCTCAGAGGGGTGGCCGGAGTGGCTGGAGTGGACCAGAGCGTGTCCGGAGTGTCCAGAGCGTGTCCAGAGCGTGTCCGGAGCGTGTCCAGAGCGTGTCCAGAGTGTCCAGAGCGTGTCCAGAGCGTGTCCAGCGTGTCCAGAGCGTGTCCAGAGCGTGTCCAGAGTGTCCAGAGCGTGTCCAGAGCGTGTCCGGACCATGTCCAGAGCGTGTCCAGAGCGTGTCCAGAGCGTGTCCAGAGCGTGTCCGGAGTGTCCTGAGCATGTCCAGAGTGTCCAGAGCGTGTCCAGAGTGTCCAGAGCGTGTCCAGAGCGTGTCCAGAGCGTGTCCAGAGTGTCTGGAGCGTGTCCAGAGCGTGTCCAGAGCGTGTCCAGAGCGTGTCCGGAGTGTCCAGAGCGTGTCCAGAGTGTCCAGAGCGTGTCCAGAGCGTGTCCAGAGCGTGTCCAGAGTGTCCAGAGCGTGTCCAGAGCGTGTCCAGAGCGTGTCCGGAGCGTGTCCAGAGCGTGTCCAGAGTGTCCAGAGCGTGTCCAGAGCGTGTCCAGAGCGTGTCCGGAGCGTGTCCAGAGTGTCCAGAGCGTGTCCAGAGCGTGTCCAGAGCGTGTCCGGAGCGTGTCCAGAGTGTCCAGAGCGTGTCCAGAGCGTGTCCAGAGCGTGTTCAGAGCGTGTCCAGAGCATGTCCAGAGCGTGTCCGGAGCATGTCCGGAGTGTCCAGAGCGTGTCCTGAGCGTGTCCGGAGTGTCCTGAGCATGTCCAGAGCGTGTCCAGAGTGTCCTGAGCGTGTCCAGAGCGTGTCCAGCGTGTCCAGAGCGTGTCCAGAGTGTCCAGAGCGTGTCCGGACCATGTCCAGAGCGTGTCCAGAGCGTGTCCAGAGCGTGTCCAGAGCGTGTCCGGAGTGTCCTGAGCATGTCCAGAGTGTCCAGAGCGTGTCCAGAGTGTCCAGAGCGTGTCCAGAGCGTGTCCAGAGCGTGTCCAGAGCGTGTCCGGAGTGTCCAGAGCGTGTCCTGAGCGTGTCCAGAGCGTGTCCAGCGTGTCCAGAGCGTGTCCAGAGCGTGTCCAGAGTGTCCAGAGCGTGTCCAGAGCGTGTCCGGACCATGTCCAGAGCGTGTCCAGAGCGTGTCCAGAGCGTGTCCAGAGCGTGTCCGGAGTGTCCTGAGCATGTCCAGAGTGTCCAGAGCGTGTCCAGAGCGTGTCCAGAGCGTGTCCAGAGTGTCTGGAGCGTGTCCAGAGCGTGTCCAGAGCGTGTCCAGAGCGTGTCCAGAGTGTCCAGAGCGTGTCCAGAGCGTGTCCAGAGCGTGTCCGGAGCGTGTCCAGAGCGTGTCCAGAGTGTCCAGAGCGTGTCCAGAGCGTGTCCAGAGCGTGTCCGGAGCGTGTCCAGAGTGTCCAGAGCGTGTCCAGAGCGTGTCCAGAGCGTGTCCGGAGCGTGTCCAGAGTGTCCAGAGCGTGTCCAGAGCGTGTCCAGAGCGTGTCCAGAGCATGTCCAGAGCGTGTCCGGAGCATGTCCGGAGTGTCCTGAGCATGTCCAGAGCGTGTCCGGAGTGTCCTGAGCATGTCCAGAGCGTGTCCAGCGTGTCCAGAGCGTGTCCAGAGTGTCCAGAGCGTGTCCGGACCATGTCCAGAGCGTGTCCGGAGCGTGTCCAGAGCGTGTCCAGAGCGTGTCCGGAGTGTCCTGAGCATGTCCAGAGTGTCCAGAGCGTGTCCAGAGTGTCCAGAGCGTGTCCAGAGCGTGTCCGGAGTGTCCAGAGCGTGTCCAGAGTGTCCAGAGCGTGTCCAGAGCGTGTCCGGAGCGTGTCCAGAGTGTCCAGAGCGTGTCCAGAGCGTGTCCAGAGCGTGTCCGGAGCGTGTCCAGAGTGTCCAGAGCGTGTCCAGAGCGTGTCCAGAGCGTGTCCAGAGCGTGTCCAGAGCATGTCCAGAGCGTGTCCAGAGCGTGTCCAGAGCATGTCCAGAGCGTGTCCAGAGCGTGTCCAGAGTGTCCGGAGCGTGTCCAGAGCGTGTCCAGAGCGTGTCCGGAGCGTGTCCAGAGCGTGTCCAGAGCGTGTCCAGAGTGTCCAGAGCGTGTCCAGAGCGTGTCCAGAGCGTGTCCAGAGTGTCCAGAGCGTGTCCAGAGCGTGTCCAGAGCGTGTCCCGTGCGTGTCCAGAGCGTGTCCAGAGCGTGTCCGGAGCGTGTCCGGAGCGTGTCCAGAGCGTGTCCAGAGCGTGTCCAGAGCGTGTCCGGAGCGTGTCCAGAGCGTGTCCGGAGCGTGTCCAGAGTGTCCAGAGCGTGTCCAGAGCGTGTCCGGAGCGTGTCCAGAGTGTCCAGAGCGTGTCCAGAGTGTCCAGAGCGTGTCCAGAGCGTGTCCAGAGCGTGTCCAGAGCGTGTCCAGAGCGTGTCCGGAGTGTCCAGAGCGTGTCCAGAGCGTGTCCGGAGCGTGTCCAGAGCGTGTCCAGAGCGTGTCCGGAGCGTGTCCGGAGCGTGTCCAGAGCGTGTCCAGAGTGTCCAGAGCGTGTCCAGCGTGTCCGGAGCGTGTCCAGAGCGTGTCCAGAGTGTCCTGAGCGTGTCCAGAGCGTGTCCTGAGCGTGTCCAGAGCGTGTCCAGAGCGTGTCCAGAGTGTCCAGAGCGTGTCCAGAGCGTGTCCAGAGTGTCCAGAGCGTGTCCAGAGTGTCCAGAGCGTGTCCAGAGCGTGTCCTGAGCGTGTCCAGAGCGTGTCCAGCGTGTCCAGAGCGTGTCCAGAGTGTCCTGAGCGTGTCCGGAGCGTGTCCAGAGCGTGTCCGGAGTGTCCAGAGCGTGTCCGGAGCGTGTCCAGAGCGTGTCCGGAGTGTCCAGAGCGTGTCCAGAGCGTGTCCAGAGTGTCCAGAGCGTGTCCGGAGCGTGTCCAGAGCGTGTCCGGAGCGTGTCCAGAGCGTGTCCAGAGTGTCCAGAGCGTGTCCAGAGCGTGTCCAGAGCGTGTCCGGAGTGTCCAGAGCGTGTCCAGAGCGTGTCCAGAGCGTGTCCAGAGCGTGTCCGGAGCGTGTGCAGAGCGTGTCCAGAGCGTGTCCAGAGCGTGTCCAGAGCGTGTCCAGAGTGTCCGGAGCGTGTCCAGAGCGTGTCCAGAGCGTGTCCGGAGCGTGTCCAGAGCGTGTCCAGAGCGTGTCTGGAGTGTCCAGAGCGTGTCCAGAGCGTGTCCAGAGCGTGTCCGGAGCGTGTCCGGAGCGTGTCCGGAGCGTGTCCAGAGCGTGTCCAGAGTGTCCAGAGCGTGTCCAGAGCGTGTCCAGAGCGTGTCCAGAGCGTGTCCAGAGTGTCCAGAGCGTGTCCAGAGCGTGTCCGGAGCGTGTCCAGAGCGTGTCCAGAGTGTCCAGAGCGTGTCCAGAGCGTGTCCAGAGTGTCCAGAGCGTGTCTGGAGTGTCCAGAGTGTCCAGAGTGTCCAGAGCGTGTCCAGAGCGTGTCCAGAGTGTCCAGAGCGTGTCCGGAGCGTGTCCAGAGCGTGTCCAGAGTGTCCAGAGCGTGTCCAGAGTGTCCAGAGTGTGTCCAGAGCGTGTCCAGAGCGTGTCCAGAGTGTCCAGAGCGTGTCTGGAGTGTCCAGAGTGTCCAGAGTGTCCAGAGCGTGTCCAGAGCGTGTCCAGAGTGTCCAGAGCGTGTCCAGAGTGTCCAGAGTGTGTCCAGAGCGTGTCCAGAGCGTGTCCAGAGTGTCCAGAGCGTGTCCGGAGCGTGTCCAGAGTGTCCAGAGCGTGTCCAGAGCGTGTCCAGAGTGTCCAGAGCGTGTCCAGCGTGTCCGGAGCGTGTCCAGAGCGTGTCCAGAGCGTGTCCAGAGTGTCCAGAGCGTGTCCAGAGTGTCCTGAGCGTGTCCAGAGCGTGTCCTGAGCGTGTCCAGAGTGTCCTGAGCGTGTCCAGAGTGTCCTGAGCGTGTCCAGAGCGTGTCCAGAGTGTCCAGAGCGTGTCCAGCGTGTCCGGAGCGTGTCCAGAGCGTGTCCAGAGCGTGTCCAGAGTGTCCAGAGCGTGTCCAGAGTGTCCAGAGCGTGTCCAGAGCGTGTCCAGAGCGTGTCCAGAGCGTGTCCAGAGTGTCCAGAGCGTGTCCAGAGTGTCCAGAGTGTGTCCAGAGCGTGTCCAGAGCGTGTCCAGAGTGTCCAGAGCGTGTCTGGAGTGTCCAGAGTGTCCAGAGTGTCCAGAGCGTGTCCAGAGCGTGTCCAGAGTGTCCAGAGCGTGTCCAGAGTGTCCAGAGCGTGTCCAGAGTGTCCAGAGCGTGTCCAGAGTGTCCAGAGCGTGTCCAGAGCGTGTCCAGAGCGTGTCCAGAGTGTCCAGAGCGTGTCCGGAGCGTGTCCAGAGTGTCCAGAGCGTGTCCAGAGCGTGTCCAGAGTGTCCAGAGCGTGTCCAGCGTGTCCGGAGCGTGTCCAGAGCGTGTCCAGAGCGTGTCCAGAGTGTCCAGAGCGTGTCCAGAGTGTCCTGAGCGTGTCCAGAGCGTGTCCTGAGCGTGTCCAGAGCGTGTCCAGAGCGTGTCCAGAGTGTCCAGAGCGTGTCCAGCGTGTCCGGAGCGTGTCCAGAGCGTGTCCAGAGCGTGTCCAGAGTGTCCAGAGCGTGTCCAGAGTGTCCAGAGCGTGTCCAGAGCGTGTCCAGAGCGTGTCCAGAGCGTGTCCAGAGTGTCCAGAGCGTGTCCAGAGCGTGTCCAGAGTGTCCTGAGCGTGTCCAGAGCGTGTCCAGCGTGTCCAGAGCGTGTCCAGAGTGTCCTGAGCGTGTCCGGAGCGTGTCCAGAGCGTGTCCGGAGTGTCCAGAGTGTCCAGAGCGTGTCCAGAGCGTGTCCAGAGTGTCCAGAGCGTGTCCAGAGCGTGTCCGGAGCGTGTCCAGAGCGTGTCCGGAGCGTGTCCAGAGCGTGTCCAGAGCGTGTCCAGAGCGTGTCCGGAGTGTCCAGAGTGTCCAGAGCGTGTCCAGAGCGTGTCCAGAGCGTGTCCAGAGCGTGTCCGGAGCGTGTGCAGAGCGTGTCCAGAGCGTGTCCAGAGCGTGTCCAGAGCGTGTCCAGAGCGTGTCCGGAGCGTGTCCAGAGCGTGTCCAGAGCGTGTCCGGAGTGTCCAGAGTGTCCAGAGCGTGTCCAGAGCGTGTCCAGAGCGTGTCCGGAGCGTGTGCAGAGCGTGTCCAGAGCGTGTCCAGAGCGTGTCCAGAGCGTGTCCGGAGTGTCCAGAGCGTGTCCGGAGCGTGTCCAGAGCGTGTCCAGAGCGTGTCCGGAGCGTGTCCAGAGCGTGTCCAGAGCGTGTCTGGAGTGTCCAGAGCGTGTCCAGAGCGTGTCCAGAGCGTGTCCCGTGCGTGTCCAGAGCGTGTCCAGAGCGTGTCCGGAGCGTGTCCGGAGCGTGTCCGGAGCGTGTCCAGAGCGTGTCCAGAGCGTGTCCAGAGCGTGTCCGGAGCGTGTCCGGAGCGTGTCCAGAGCGTGTCCGGAGCGTGTCCAGAGTGTCCAGAGCGTGTCCAGAGCGTGTCCGGAGCGTGTCCAGAGCGTGTCCAGAGTGTCCAGAGCGTGTCCAGAGCGTGTCCAGAGCGTGTCCAGAGCGTGTCCAGAGCGTGTCCAGAGTGTCCAGAGCGTGTCTGGAGTGTCCAGAGTGTCCAGAGCGTGTCCAGAGCGTGTCCAGAGTGTCCAGAGCGTGTCCGGAGCGTGTCCAGAGCGTGTCCAGAGTGTCCAGAGCGTGTCCAGAGTGTCCAGAGTGTGTCCAGAGCGTGTCCAGAGCGTGTCCAGAGTGTCCAGAGCGTGTCCGGAGCGTGTCCGGAGTGTCCAGAGCGTGTCCAGAGCGTGTCCAGAGCGTGTCCAGAGTGTCCAGAGCGTGTCCGGAGCGTGTCCAGAGTGTCCAGAGCGTGTCCAGAGCGTGTCCAGAGTGTCCAGAGCGTGTCCAGAGCGTGTCCAGAGCGTGTCCAGAGCGTGTCCAGCGTGTCCAGCATGTCCAGCGTGTCCGGAGCGTGTCCGGAGCGTGTCCAGAGCGTGTCCAGAGCGTGTCCAGAGCGTGTCCAGCGTGTCCAGCGTGTCCAGCGTGTCCGGAGCGTGTCCGGAGCGGCGCTGGCCGCCCTCACGCCCTCACGCCCTCACGCCCTCACCGCCGTGTCGTTGCCCCGGCAGACCTGGAGGCGCCGCTGCGCAGGGAGGGGGCTCTGCCCGAGGGGCCGGTGCTGGAGGCGCTGCTGAGCGCCGAGACCCCCGAGACCCCCGAGGAGACCCCCGAGCCGCCGGTCAGTCTGTCTGTCCGTCCCTGTGTCCATCTGCCCGTCCGTGTGTCCGTCCGTGTGTCCATCTCTCCATCCGTCCGTGTGTCTCCGTGTGTCCGTACCTCAGTTTCCCCCTAAACCTCTGATTTCCCCCGAATTTCCCCCCAAAAAAATCCCCAAACTCCCCCCCCCCAAATCCTGATTTCCCCCCCCCCAAATTCCCGATTTCCTCAAAATCCCCAATTTTCCCCCCAAAAATCCCCAATTTTCCCCCAAAAATCCTCGATTTTCCCCAAAATCTCAAATTCTTCCAAAATTCCCATTTTCACCCATAATCCCAATTTCCGGAATTTCCCCAAAATCTCCAAACTCCCGATTTTCCCCCAAAATCCCGAATTTCCCCCAAAATCCCCAATTCCCCCAAAATCCCCATTCCCCCAAATCCTGATTTCCCCCCAAAAATCCCCCAAATCCCAATTTCCCCCAAATTTCCCCAAAATCTCCAAAATCCCAATTTCCCCCCAGATCCCTGAATTTCCCCCCAAAATCCCTCAAATCCCGATTTCCCTGAATTTCCCTGAAATCCCCCCAAAATCCCGAATATTCCCCAAACTCCCAAATCCCTGATTTTCTCCCCAAATTTCCCCCCAAAATCCCTGTTTTTCCCGACCTCCCGTTTATTTTCCCCCTTTTTCCCGATTTCCCGGTTTATTTTCCTGATTTCGCGCTGTTTTTCCCGATTTCCCGGTTTATTTTTCTCGTTTCCTGGTTTATTTTCCCGATTTCCCGCGGTTTTTCCCCGTTGATTTTCCCGATTTCCCGCGGTTTTTCCCCATTGATTTTCCCGATTTCCCGCGGTTTTTCCCCGTGGATTTTCCCGATTTCCCGCGGTTTTTCCCCATTGATTTTCCCGATTTCCCGCGGATTTTCCCCGTGGATTTTCCCGATTTCCCGCGGTTTTCCCGATTTCCCGCGGTTTTTCCCGTGGATTTTCCCGATTTCCCGCGGTTTTTCGCCGTTGATTTTCCCGATTTCCCGCGGTTTTTCCCCGTGGATTTTCCCGATTTCCCGCGGTTTTTCCCTGTTGATTTTCCCGATTTCCCGCGGTTTTTCCCGCGGTTTTTCCCGATTTCCCGCGGTTTTTCCCCGTGGATTTTCCCGATTTCCCGCAGTTTTTCCCGCGGTTTTTCCCGATTTCCCGCGGTTTTTCCCCGTTGATTTTCCCGATTTCCCGCGGTTTTTCCCGCGGTTTTTCCCGATTTCCCGCGGTTTTTCCCCGTGGATTTTCCCGATTTCCCGCGGTTTTTCCCCGTTGGTTTTCCCGATTTCCCGCGGTTTTTCCCCGTTGATTTTCCCGATTTCCCGCGGTTTTTCGCCGTGGATTTTCCCGATTTCCCGCGGTTTTTCCCCGTTGATTTTCCCGATTTCCCGCGGTTTTTCCCGCGGTTTTTCCCGATTTCCCGCGGTTTTTCCCCGTGGATTTTCCCGATTTCCCGCGGTTTTTCCCCGTTGGTTTTCCCGATTTCCCGCGGTTTTTCCCCGTTGATTTTCCCGATTTCCCGCGGTTTTTCGCCGTTGGTTTTCCCGATTTCCCGCGGTTTTTCCTTGTTGATTTTCCCGATTTCCCGCGGTTTTTCCCCGTTGGTTTTCCCGATTTCCCGCGGTTTTTCCTTGTTGATTTTCCCGATTTCCCGCGGTTTTTCCCGATTTCCCGCGGTTTTTCCCCGTTGATTTTCCCGATTTCCCGCGGTTTTCCCCGTTGATTTTCCCGATTTCCCGTTGATTTTCCCCGTGGATTTTCCCAATTTCCCGCGGTTTTTCCCCGTGGATTTTCCCGATTTCCCGCGGTTTTTCCCGCGGTTTTTCCCGATTTCCCGCGGTTTTTCCCCGTTGATTTTCCCGATTTCCCGCGGTTTTTCCCCGCGGTTTTTCCCGATTTCCCGCGGTTTTTCCCCGTGGATTTTCCCGATTTCCCGCGGTTTTTCCCCGTTGGTTTTCCCAATTTCCCGCGGTTTTTCCCGTTGATTTTCCCGATTTCCCGCGGTTTTTCCCCGTGGATTTTCCCGATTTCCCGCGGTTTTTCCCCGCGGTTTTTCCCGATTTCCCGCGGTTTTTCCCGGTTGGTTTTCCCGATTTCCCGCGGTTTTCCCCGTGGATTTTCCCGATTTCCCGCGGTTTTTCCCCGTGGTTTTTCCCGATTTCCCGCGGTTTTTCCCCGTTGGTTTTCCCGATTTCCCGCGGTTTTTCCCCGTGGTTTTTCCCGATTTCCCGCGGTTTTCCCCGTGGTTTTTCCCGATTTCCTGCGGTTTTCCCCGTGGATTTTCCCGATTTCTCGCGGTTTTTCCCGTTGATTTTCCCGATTTCCCGCGGTTTTTCCCGCGGTTTTTCCCGATTTCCCGCGGTTTTTCCCCGTTGATTTTCCCGATTTCCCGCGGTTTTTCCCGTTGATTTTCCCGATTTCCCGCGGTTTTTCCCCGTTGGTTTTCCCGGTTTCCCGCGGTTTTTCCCGCGGTTTTTCCCGATTTCCCGCGATTTTTCCCCGTTGATTTTCCCGATTTCCCGCGGTTTTTCCCGTTGATTTTCCCGATTTCCCGCGGTTTTTCCCCGTGGTTTTTCCTTGTTGATTTTCCCGGTTTCCCGCGGTTTTTCCCGTTGATTTTCCCGATTTCCCGCGGTTTTTCCCCGTGGTTTTTCCTTGTTGATTTTCCCGGTTTCCCGCGGTTTTTCCCGTTGATTTTCCCGGTTTCCCGCGGTTTTTTCCCGTTGATTTTCCCGATTTCCCGCGGTTTTTCCCCGTGGTTTTTCCCGTTGATTTTCCCGGTTTCCCGCGGTTTTTCCCGTTGATTTTCCCGATTTCCCGCGGTTTTTCCCGCGGTTTTTCCCGATTTCCCGCGGTTTTTCCCCGTTGATTTTCCCGATTTCCCGCGGTTTTCCCCGTTGATTTTCCCGATTTCCCGTTGATTTTCCCCGTGGATTTTCCCAATTTCCCGCGGTTTTTCCCCGTGGATTTTCCCGATTTCCCGCGGTTTTTCCCCGTTGATTTTCCCGATTTCCCGCGGTTTTTCCCGTTGATTTTCCCGATTTCCCGCGGTTTTTCCCGTTGATTTTCCCGATTTCCCGCGGTTTTTCCCGTTGATTTTCCCGATTTCCCGCGGTTTTTCCCGTTGATTTTCCCGATTTCCCGCGGTTTTTCCCCGTTGATTTTCCCGATTTCCCGCGGTTTTTCCCGCGTTTTTTCCCGATTTCCCGCGGTTTCTCCCCAGAAGCCGCCCCCGGCCGAGTTCCCGCACGAGCCCGAGGGCCCCGAGGAGGCGGAGGAGGAAACCCCGCGGGGGGCGGGGCGCAGGAACCGCGCCCGCGGAAAGGTCAGAGACCGACGGACACACGGACACACGGACACCGGGACGGACGCACGGACACGCGGACACACGGACACCGGGACGGACACGGGGACACACGGACACGCGGACAGGGGGACGGACGGATGGACACACGGACACCGGGACGGACACGGGGACACACGGACACCGGGGGATGGACAGACGGACGGACACACGGACACCGGGACGGACGCACGGACACACGGACACACGGACAGGGGGACGGACGGACGGACGGACACACGGACAGGGGGATGGTGGGATGGACGGACGGACGGACACGCGGACACGGGGACACGGGGACGGACGGGGGGACGGACACGGGGACAGACGGACAGACAGACAGGCGGAGCTGTGGACAGATGGGACAGACGGACAGCCGGGCAGCGGGACAGACGGACAGACGGACAGCCGGACAGCCGGACAGACAGACAGATGGGACAGACAGACTAGACGGACAGCCGGACAGGCAGACGGACAGCCGGACAGACAGACAGCTGGGCAGACAGACAGCCGGACAGCCGGATGTGTGGAGAGACGGACAGATGGGACAGACAGACGGACAGTGGGACAGACGGACAGCTGGGCGGTGGGATAGGTGGGCAGTTGGCCAGACGGACAGACGGACAGACGGACAGACAGACAGCTGGGCAGCGGGATAGCCGGGCGTGTGGACAGACAGACAGACAGCGGGACGGACAGAGAGCGGGACAGACGGACAGATGGCACAGGCGGACAGACAGCCGGACAGCGGGACGGACGGACAGATGGGACAGACAGACACACAGACGGACACACAGATGGACAGACGGACAGCTGGGCAGCGGGACGGCCGGACAGATGGGACAGACGGACAGACAGCGGGTCAGACAGACAAGACAGACAGACAGACAGACAGACAGCCGGACAGTGGGATGGATGGACAGATGGGACAGACAGACAGACAGCGGGTCAGACAGACAAGACAGACAGACAGACAGACAGACAGACAGCCGGACAGCGGGATGGATGGACAGATGGGACAGACGGCTGGGCAGCCGGACATCTGGGCAGACAGACGGACGGACAGACGGACGGACGGACAGACGGACAGCAGGGCAGCGGGACAGCCGGACAGGTGGGACAGACAGACAGACAGCGAGTCAGACAGACAGACAGACAGTGGGATGGACGGACAGATGGGACAGACGGCTGGGCAGCCGGACATCCGGGCACACAGACGGACAGAGAGACGGACGGACAGATGGACAGACAGACGGACAGACAGACGGACAGCTGGGCAGCGGGACAGCCGGACAGATGGGCACACAGACGGACGGACGGACGGACAGACGGACAGCAGGGCAGCGGGACAGCCGGACAGGTGGGACAGACGGCTGGGCAGCCGGACAGATGGGCACACGGACGGACAGACGGACAGCCGGACAGCCGGCCGGACGGACGGACGCTCAGCCGTGTCCCCGCCCCGCAGGCGCTGGGGCTGGTGATGAAGAGGAGGGCGGCGGCGGCGGCGGCGGCGGCGGACGCGGGGCTGGAGGAGAGAGACAAACCCTTCGTGTGCGACGGTGAGCGCGGCCCCGCCACGGGGGGACTGGGGGCACTTTGGGGGTCCCCGTGTTAATTTGGGGCAATTTGGGGTCTGGGTTGGGGGACCCTGTGTTAATTTGGGGGGTTTTGGGGGCAGTTTGGGGGTCCCTGCCCTGGTTTTGGGGGGTTTTGGGGGGAGTTTGGGGGTCCCTGCCCTGGTTTTGGGGCAATTTGGGGTCTGGGTTGGGGGTCCCGGCCCGGCTTCTGGGAGAATTTGGGGTCTGGGTTGGGGGTCCCTGTCCTGTTTTTGGGGGGTTTTGGGGGAGTTTGGGGGGTCCCTGCCCTGGTTTTGGGGTGAATTTGGGGTCTGGGTTGGGGGTCCCTGCCCTGGTTTTGGGGGGAATTTGGGGTCTGGGTTGGGGGTCCCTGCCCTGGTTTTGGGGTCCCTTTGCCAATTTTGGGGCATTTTCGGGGGGCTTGGGGGTCTGGTTTTGGAGGGTTTTGGGGGATTTTGGGGGGTTTTGCAGAGATTTCGGGGAGGTTTTGGGGGTCTGGTTTTGGGGGGTTTTGGGGGATTTTGGGGGGTTTCACAGAGTTTTGGGGGTCTGGTTTTGGGGAGGTTTGGGGGTCCCCGTCCTGTTTTTGGGGTGGTTTTGGGGTGAATTTGGGAGGTTTGGGGTCTGGTTTTGGGGAGGTTTGGGGGGTCCCTGTCCTGGTTTGGGGCAATTTGGGGTCTGGGTTGGGGGTCCCTGCCCTGGTTTTGGGGGGTTTTGGGGTCCCTTTGCCAATTTTGGGGCATTTTCGGGGGGGTTGGGGCTCTGGTTTTGGAGGGGTTTTGGGGGATTTTGGGGGGTTTTGCAGAGTTTTGGGGATCTGGTTTTGGGGAGGTTTGGGGGTCCCTGTCCTGTTTTTGGGAGGTTTGGGGTCTGGTTTTGGGGTCCCCGTGCCGATTTGGGTTCTTTTGGGGGGGGTTTTGGGGTCCCTGTCCTGTTTTTGGGGGGTTTTGGGGTCTGGTTTGGGGGTCCCTGCCCTGGTTTTGGGGAATTTGGGGTCTGGTTTGGGGGTCCCTGTGTTAATTTGGAGGGTTTGGGGATGAGTTTGGGGGTCCCTGCCCTGGTTTTGGGGGGTTTTGGGGTCCCTTTGCCAATTTTGGGGCATTTTCGGGGGGCTTGGGGGTCTGGTTTTGGGGGGGTTTTGGGGGATTTTGGGGGGTTTTGCAGAGTTTTCGGGGAGGTTTTGGGGGTCTGGTTTTGGGGAGGTTTTGGGGGGTCCCTGTCCTGTTTTTGGGGTGGTTTTGGGGGAATTTGGGGTCTGGTTTGGGGGTCCCTGCCCTGGTTTTGGGGGGTTTGGGGGGGTTTTGGGGTCCCTTTGCCCATTTTAGGGCATTTTCGGGGGGCTTGGGGGTCTGGTTTTGGGGGGGTTTTGGGGGATTTTGGGGGATTTTGGGGGTTTTTGCAGAGTTTTGGGGGTCTGGTTTTGGGGAGGTTTGGGGGGTCCCTGTCCTGTTTTTGGGGTGGTTTTGGGGTGAATTTGGGAGGTTTGGGGTCTGGTTTTGGGGAGGTTTGGGGGGTCCCTGTCCTGGTTTTGGGGCAATTTGGGGTCTGGGTTGGGGGTCCCTGTGTTAATTTGGGGGGTTTTGGGGGGAGTTTGGGGGTCCCTGCCCTGGTTTTGGGGCAATTTGGGGTCTGGGTTGGGGGTCCCTGCCCTGGTTTTGGGGTGAATTTGGGGTCTGGGTTGGGGGTCCCTGCCCTGGTTTTGGGGGGTTTTGGGGTCCCTTTGCCAATTTTGGGGCATTTTCGGGGGGCTTGGGGGTCTGGTTTTGGGGGGGTTTTGGGGCATTTTGGGGGGTTTTGCAGAGTTTTCGGGGAGGTTTTGGGGCTCTGGTTTTGGGGAGGTTTTGGGGGGTCCCTGTCCTGTTTTTGGGGTGGTTTTGGGGGAATTTGGGGTCTGGTTTGGGGGTCCCTGCCCTGGTTTTGGGGGGTTTGGGGGGGTTTTGGGGTCCCTTTGCCCATTTTAGGGCATTTTCGGGGGGCTTGGGGGTCTGGTTTTGGGGGGATTTTGGGGGATTTTGGGGGGTTTTGGGGGGGTTTTGGGGGATTTTGGGGGTTTTGGGGTTTTGCAGAGTTTTTGGGGTCTGGTTTTGGGGAGGTTTGGGGGGTCCCTGTCCTGTTTTTGGGGTGGTTTTGGGGTGAATTTGGGAGGTTTGGGGTCTGGTTTTGGGGTCCCCGTGCCGATTTGGGTTCTTTTGGGGGGGGGGTTTTGGGGTCCCTGTCCTGTTTTTGGGGTGAATTTGGGGGGTTTGGGGTCTGGTTTTAGGGGGGTTTGGGGCGGTTTTGGGGGGGTTTGGGCTCTGCTTTGGGGGTCCTTGTCCCGTTTTTGGGGACCCTGGGCCAATTTTGGGGTTTTTTGGGGGGATTTTGGGGTCCCTGTGCCAATTTTGGGGTTTTTTGGGGGGATTTGGGGTCCCTGCCCTGGTTTTTTGGTGTTTTGGGGTCCCTGTGCCAATTTTGGGTTTTTTTGGGGGGATTTTGGGGTCCCTGCCCTGGTTTTTTGGTGTTTTGGGGTCCCTGTGCCAATTTTGGGGTTTTTTGGGGGGTTTTGGGGTCCCTGCCCTGGTTTTTTGGTGTTTTGGGGGGGTTTTGGGGTCCCTGTGCCAATTTTGGCGTTTTTGGGGGAGATTTTGGGTTTTTGGGGGGAAATTGGGGTTTTTGGGGGGGATTTGGGGTCTCTGCCCTGGTTTTTTGGTGTTTTGGGGTCCCTGTGCCAATTTTGGGGTTTTTTGGGGGGATTTTGGGGTTTGTGTCCCATTTTTGGTGTTTTTTGGTGTTTTGGGGTCCCTGTGCCAATTTTGGGGTTTTTTGGGGGGATTTTGGGGTCCCTGCCCTGGTTTTTTGGTGTTTTGGGGGGGTTTTGGGGTCCCTGTGCCAATTTTGGGGTTTTTGGGGGGATTTTGGGGTCCCTGCCCTGGTTTTTTGGTGTTTTGGGGTCCCTGTGCCAATTTTGGGGTTTTTTGGGGGGATTTTGGGGTTCGTGTCCCATTTTTGGTGTTTTTTGGTGTTTTGGGGTCCCTGTGCCAATTTTGGGGTTTTGGGGGGATTTTGGGGTTCGTGTCCCATTTTTGGTGTTTTTTGGTGTTTTGGGGTCCCTGTGCCAATTTTGGGGTTTTGGGGGGATTTTGGGGTTCGTGTCCCATTTTTGGTGTTTTGGGGTGGTTTTGGGGTCCCTGTGCCAATTTTGGGGTTTTTTGGGGGCATTTTGGGGTTCGTGTCCCATTTTTGGTGTTTTTTGGTGTTTTGGGGTCCCTGTGCCAATTTTGGGGTTTTTTGGGGGGATTTTGGGGTTCGTGTCCCATTTTTGGTGTTTTTTGGTGTTTTGGGGTCCCTGTGCCAATTTTGGGGTTTTTTGGGGGGATTTTGGGGTTCGTGTCCCATTTTTGGTGTTTTTTGGTGTTTTGGGGTCCCTGTGCCAATTCTGGGGTTTTTTGGGGGCATTTTGGGGTTCGTGTCCCATTTTTTGGGGGCTTTTTGGGGTCTCTGATCCGATTTTGGGGGTTTTGGGGTCCTCGGACCCCCGTGAGTGACCTCTAACCCCGAGTGACCACTGAGTGACCGCTCGGACATTGAGTGACCATTGAGTGACCGCTGAGTGACCACTGACCCCGAGTGACCACTGAGTGACCACTGAGTGACCACTGAGTGACCGCTCGGACATTGCGTGACCATTGAGTGACCGCTGAGTGACCACTGACCCCGAGTGACCATTGAGTGACCGCTGAGTGACCACTGACCCCGAGTGACCATTGAGTGACCGCTGAGTGACCACTGACCCCGAGTGACCACTGAGTGACCGCTCGGACATTGAGTGACCATTGAGTGACCACTGAGTGACCGCTGACCCCGAGTGACCACTGAGTGACCGCTCGGACATTGAGTGACCACTGAGTGACCACTGAGTGACCACTGAGTGACCACTGACCCTGAGTGACCATTGAGCGACCGCTCGGACATTGAGTGACCACTGAGTGACCGCTGACCCCGAGTGACCATTGAGTGACCGCTCGGACATTGAGTGACCACTGAGTGACCGCTGACCCCGAGTGACCATTGAGTGACCACTGACCCCGAGTGACCACTCAGACCCTGAGTGACCACTGGGCCACAGTGACCACTGAGACACCGAGTGACCGCTGACCCCGAGTGACCGCTCACACTCTGAGTGACCGCTGACCCCGAGTGACCACTGACCCCGAGTGACCACTGACCCTGACTGCTCACCCTGAGTGACCACAACCACCAAATGACCCCTTAGACCTTGAGTGACCGCTCACCCCGAGTGACCACTGGCCCTGAGTGACCGCTCACCGTGACTGACCGCTGCCCCCAAATGACCCCTTAGACCCTGAGTGACCACTGAGCCCAAGTGACCACTGACACTGAGTGACCACTGACCACTGACTGACCCTGAGTGACCACTGACCATTGACTGACCACTGACCATTGACTGACCACTGACCATGAGTGACCACTGACCATTGGCTGACCACTGACCATTGACTGACCACTGACCATTGACTGACCACTGACCATGAGTGACCACTGACCATTGGCTGACCCTGCGTGACCACTGACCATTGACTGACCACTGACCCTGAGTGACCACTGACCATTGACTGACCCCGAGTGCCCACTGACTGACCACTGACTGACCCCTGACTGACCCCGAGTGACCATTGACTGACCCTGAGTGACCACTGACTGACCATTGACTGACCATTGACTGACCCTGCGTGACCACTGACCATTGACTGACCACTGACCATTGACTGACCCTGAGTGCCCACTGAGTGACCACTGACTGACCCCGAGTGACCATTGACTGACCATTGACTGACCCCGAGTGACCACTGACTGACCCCGAGTGACCACTGACTGACCACTGACCCTGAGTGACCACTGACTGACCACTGAGTGACCACTGAGTGACCACTGAGTGACCACTGAGTGACCACTGAGTGACCCCGAGTGACCACTGACTGACCACTGAGTGACCACTGAGTGACCACTGAGTGACCCCGAGTGACCACTGACTGACCACTGAGTGACCACTGAGTGACCACTGAGTGACCATTTACCCCACGCAGTGTGCGGGAAGCGCTACAAGAACCGCCCGGGGCTCAGCTCCCACTACAGCCACTCGCACCATTGACTGACCACTGACCCGAGTGACCACTGAGTGACCACTGACCCTGAGTGACCACTGACTGACCACTGACCCTGAGTGACCACTGAGTGACCACTGACCCTGAGTGACCACTGACTGACCACTGACCTGAGTGACCACTGACTGACCCTGAGTGACCACTGACTGACCCTGAGTGACCACTGACTGACCACTGACCCTGAGTGACCACTGACTGACCACTGACCCTGAGTGACCACTGACTGACCCCTGACCTGAGTGACCACTGACTGACCACTGACCTGAGTGACCACTGACTGACCACTGTGTGACCATTAACTGTCCGTCTGTCCTGCGCAGTGTGCGGGAAGCGCTACAAGAACCGCCCGGGGCTCAGCTACCACTACAGCCACTCGCACCATTGACTGACCACTGACCTGAGTGACCACTGAGTGACCACTGACCCTGAGTGACCACTGAGTGACCACTGAGTGACCACTGAGTGACCACTGACTGACCATTGACTGACCACTGAGTGACCACTGACTGACCACTGAGTGACCACTGACTGACCACTGACTGACCACTGAGTGACCACTGAGTGACCACTGAGTGACCATTTACCCCACACAGTGTGTGGGAAGCGCTACAAGAACCGCCGGGGGCTCAGCTCCCACTACAGCCACACGCACCATTGACTGACCCCTGACCTGAGTGACCACTGACTGACCCCTGACCTGAGTGACCACTGACTGACCACTGAGTGACCACTGAGTGACCACTGAGTGACCATTTACCCCACGCAGTGTGCGGGAAGCGCTACAAGAACCGCCCGGGGCTCAGCTACCACTACAGCCACTCGCACCATTGACTGACCACTGACCTGAGTGACCACTGAGTGACCCTGAGTGACCACTGAGTGACCACTGACTGACCACTGAGTGACCATTGAGTGTCCGTCTGTCCTGCGCAGTGTGCGGGAAGCGCTACAAGAACCGCCCGGGGCTCAGCTACCACTACAGCCACACGCACCATTGACTGACCACTGACCTGAGTGACCACTGACTGACCACTGAGTGACCACTGACTGACCCTGAGTGACCACTGACTGACCCCGAGTGCCCACTGAGTGACCATTGAGTGTCCGTCTGTCCTGCGCAGTGTGCGGGAAGCGCTACAAGAACCGCCCGGGGCTCAGCTACCACTACAGCCACTCGCACCATTGACTGACCACTGACCTGAGTGACCACTGAGTGACCACTGAGTGACCACTGACCCTGAGTGACCACTGACTGACCCCTGACTGACCCCGAGTGCCCACTGAGTGACCATTGAGTGTCCGTCTGTCCTGCGCAGTGTGCGGGAAGCGCTACAAGAACCGCCCGGGGCTCAGCTACCACTACAGCCACACGCACCATTGACTGACCACTGACCTGAGTGACCACTGAGTGACCACTGAGTGACCACTGACTGACCCCTGACTGACCCCGAGTGCCCACTGAGTGACCATTGAGTGTCCGTCTGTCCTGCGCAGTGTGCGGGAAGCGCTACAAGAACCGCCCGGGGCTCAGCTACCACTACAGCCACTCGCACGCGGCCGAGGAGGAGGGCGAGGAGCCGGGGGGGGGCGCGGGGCCCCCCCGCAGGAACCACCACCGGCGTGAGGGGGGAGGGGCACCACTGGGGGGGGGGGGGGGTGGGGCCGTTTGTGGGGGTCTCTGATGGGTTTTGGGGGGGTTTGGGGAGGGGTCTGGGGAGGGTTTGGGGAGGTTTGGTGCCGTTTTTGGGGGTCTCTGATGGTTTCGGGAGGGGTTTGGGGGTCTCTGGGCCGGTTTTGGGGGGTTTTGGGAGGGTTTGGGGACATTTGTAGGGTTTGGGGAGGGGTCTGGGGAGGGTTTGGGGAGGTTTGGTGCCGTTTTTGGGGGTCTCTGATGGGTTTTGGGGGGGTTTTGGGAGGGGTTTGGGGGTCTCTGGGCTGGTTTTGGGGGGTTTTGGGAGGGTTTGGGGACATTTGGTGGGTTTGGGGAGGGGTCTGGGAAGGGTTTGGGGAGGTTTGGTGCCTTTTTGGGGGGTCTCTGATGGTTTCGGGAGGGGTTTGGGGGTCTCTGGGCCGGTTTTGGGGGGTTTTGGGAGGGTTTGGGGACATTTGGTGGGTTTGGGGAGGGGTCTGGGGAGGGTTTGGGGAGGTTTGGTGCCTTTTTGGGGGTCTCTGTTGGTTTTGGGGGGTTTTGGGAGGGTTTGGGGAGGGGTCTGGGAATGGTTTGGGGAGGTTTGGTGCCGTTTTTGGGGGTCTCTGATGGTTTCGGGCGGGGTTTGGGAGGGGTTTGGGGGTCTCTGGGCCGCTTTTGGGGGGTTTTGGGAGGGGTTTGGGGGTCTCTGGGCCAGGTTTGGGGGGGTTTTGTCCCCTTTTTGGGGGTCTCTGGGCCGGTTTTGGGGGGTTTTGGGAGGGTTTGGGGACATTTGGAGGGTCTGGGGTGGGTTTGGGGAGGGGTCTGGGAAGGGTTTGGGGAGGTTTGGTGCCGTTTTTGGGGGTCTCTGCTGGTTTTGGGGGGTTTTGGGAGGGGTTTGGGGAGGGGTCTGGGAAGGGTTTGGGGAGGTTTGGTGCCGTTTTTGGGGGTCTCTGATGGGTTTTGGGGGGGTTTTGGGAGGGGTTTGGGGGTCTCTGGGCTGGTTTTGGGGGGTTTTGGGAGGGTTTGGGGACATTTGGTGGGTTTGGGGAGGGGTCTGGGGAGGGTTTGGGGAGGTTTGGTGCCTTTTTGGGGGTCTCTGTTGGTTTTGGGGGGTTTTGGGAGGGTTTGGGGAGGGGTCTGGGAATGGTTTGGGGAGGTTTGGTGCCGTTTTTGGGGGTCTCTGATGGTTTTGGGAGGGGTTTGGGAGGGTTTGGGGGTCTCTGGGCCGCTTTTGGGGGGTTTTGGGAGGGGTTTGGGGGTCTCTGGGCCAGGTTTGGGGGGGTTTTGTCCCCTTTTTGGGGGTCTCTGGGCCGGTTTTGGGGGGGTTTTGGGAGGGTTTGGGGACATTTGGAGGGTTTGGGGAGGGGTCTGGGGAGGGTTTGGGGAGGTTTGGTGCCGTTTTTGGGGGTCTCTGATGGGTTTTGGGGGGGTTTTGGGAGGGGTTTGGGGGTCTCTGATGGTTTTGGGGTGTTTTGGGAGGGTTTGGGGAGGGGTCTGGGAAGGGTTTGGGGAGGTTTGGTGCCTTTTTGGGGGTCTCTGATGGTTTCAGGAGGGGTTTGGGGGTCTCTGGGCCGGTTTTGGGGGGGTTTTGGGAGGGTTTGGGGACATTTGGAGGGTTTGGGGAGGGGTCTGGGGAGGGTTTGGGGAGGTTTGGTGCCGTTTTTGGGGGTCTCTGCTGGTTTTGGGGGGCTTTGGGAGGGATTTGAGGGCTTTGGGGAAGTTTAGGGGGGATTTGGGGCTGTTTGGGGGGTTCTGGGGTGGGTTCAAGGGGGATTTGAGGGGGATTTGGGGGTTTGGGGGCGTCTGGGCAGGGTTTGGGGCGTTTAGGGGGCATTTGGGGATTATTTGGGGGTGAGTTTAGGGCGATTTGGGGGGGGGTTGGTCCCATTTTTGGGGGGTTTTGGGAGGGTTTGGGGGTTTCGGGGGGGGTTGGGGGCGTTTTCATCCCTTTTTGGGGGGGTCTGCGCTGGTTTTGGGGGGGTTTGGGGCGTTTTGGGGGGCTCTGGGCCGGCTTTGAGGGGGTTTGGGAGTTTTGAGGGGGATTTGGGGCGGTTTTGGGGGGCTTGGGTGAGATTTGAGGGGGATTTGGGGGGGTTTGTGCTGATTTTGGGGGGTTTTGGTCCCATTTTGGGGGGTTTTGGTCCCATTTTGGGGTGTTTGTGCTGATTTTGGGGGGTTTGTGCTGATTTTGGGGGGTTTTGGTCCCATTTTGGAGGGTTTTTGTCCCATTTTGGGGGTGTTTGTGCTGATTTTGGGGGGTTTGTGCTGATTTTGGGGGGTTTGTGCTGATTTTGGGGGGTTTTGGTCCCATTTTGGGGGGGTTTGTGCTGATTTTGGGGGGTTTTGGTCCCATTTTGGGGGGTTTTGGTCCCATTTTGGGGGGTTTGTGCTGATTTTGGGGGGTTTTGGTCCCATTTTGGGGGGGTTTGTGCTGATTTTGGGGGGTTTTGGTCCCATTTTGGGGGGTTTGTGCTGATTTTGGGGGGTTTTGGTCCCATTTTGGGGGGTTTTGGTCCCATTTTGGGGGGTTTGTGCTGATTTTGGGGGGTTTTGGTCCCATTTTGGGGGGTTTTGGTCCCATTTTGGGGGGTTTGTGCTGATTTTGGGGGTTTTGGTCCCATTTTGGGGGGTTTTGGTCCCATTTTGGGGGGTTTCTGCTGATTTTGGGGGGTTTTGGTCCCATTTTGGGGGGTTTTGGTCCCATTTTGGGGGTTTTGGTCCCATTTTGGGGGGTTTGGTCCCAATTTGTGGGGGTTTTGTGCTGATTTTGGGGGGTTTTGGTCCCATTTTGGGGGTTTTGTGCTGATTTTGGGGGGTTTTGGTCCCATTTTGGGGGGGTTTGTGCTGATTTTGGGGGGGTTCAGGGTGGTCTGTGCAGGTTTTGGGGGGCTTTGGAGCAGTTTTGGTCCAATTTTGGGGGTTTTTGTTCCATTTTGGGGGGTTTTGGGGGTATCTGTCCCTGTTTTGGGGGGTTTGGGGTTGGTTTGGGGGGGTCTTCACCCCCTTTTTGTGCCTTTCTTCCCCCAGAGTTTTACAAAGAGTTCAACTGGGCCCCCGAAAACCAGCGCAGGAACACAGGTACCCCAAAACCCCCAAATTCACCCCAAAATACCTCAAAATCACCCCAAAATGCCCCAAATTCACCCTAAAATGCCCCAAATTCACCCCAAAATGCCCCAAATTTACCCTAAAATGCCACAAATTCACCCCAAAATCCCCAAATTCACCCCAAAATCCCCAAATTCACCCCAAAATCCCCATATTCACCCCAGAATGCCCCAAATTCACCCTAAAATGCCCCAAATTCACCCCAAAATGCCCCAAATTCACCCTAAAATGCCACAAATTCACCCCAAAATACCTCAAAATCACCCCAAAATCCCCTAATTCACCCCAAAATCCCCAAATTCACCCCAGAATGCCCCAAATTCACCCTAAAATGCCCCAAATTCACCCCAAAATCCCCAAATTCACCCTAAAATGCCCCAAATTCACCCCAAAATGCCCCAAATTCACCCCAAAAATCCCCAAATACACCCCAAAATGCCCCAAATTCACCCTAAAATGCCACAAATTCACCCCAAAATCCCCAAATTCACCCCAAAATCCCCAAATTCATCCCAAAATCCCCAAATACACCCCAAAATCCCCAAATTCACCCCAAATGCCCCAAATTCACCCCAAAACCCCCAAATACACCCCAAAATGCCCCAAATTCACCCCAAAATGCCCCAAATTCACCCCAAAATACCTCAAAATCATCACAAAATACCCCAAAATCCCAAATATTTGCCCAAAAATCTCCCCCAAATCCTCCCAAATCACCCCAAAATCACTCAAAATCCCCTAAAGTCACCCCAAAATACCCCAAAGCTCCCCAAAGTCCCCCCAAAATCCCTCAAACGGAACCCAAAATATCCAAAGCGCCCCAAAATCCCCCACATTCACCCCAAATCGCACACGTTCACCCCAAAACTCCCCAAATTCAACCCCAAATTTCCCCAAAATCTCTGAAATTCACCCCAAAGTCCCCCAAACTCACCCCAAAATACCCAAATTCACCCCAAAATCTCCCAAGTTCACCTCAAATCCTCCAAATTCACCCCAAAACTGTGCAAATCCCCCCCAAATCCTCCAAATTCGCCCCCAAATCCCCCAAATTTCCTCCAAAATCCCCCTAAGTTCACCCAAATTTACCCCAAAATCATCCAAAATCCCCCGAATCCCCCCAAAATCCCCCAAATTCACCCAAAATCCCCAAATCCCCCCCAAAATCTCCCAAAATATCCCAAATTCACCCCAAAATCCCCTAAGTTTACCCCAAAATCCCCCCAAAATCTCCCAAAATCCCCCAAACTCAACACAAAATCCCCCAAAATCCCCCAAAATTCACCCAAAATCCCTCAAAGTCCCCCAAATCCACCCCGAATCATCCAAATTCAACCCAAAAATGCCCCAAAATCCCCTAAATTCACCCCAAAATATCCCAAAATCCCCCAAAGTGCCCCAAATTCAGCGCCAGATCCCCCAAAATCCCGAAATCCCCCCAAAATCTCCCAAAATCTCCCAAATTCACCCCAAAATCCCCCAAATTTCCTCCAAAATCCCCTTAAGTTCACCCAAATTTACCCCAAAATCATCCAAAATCCCCAAATCCCCCCAAAATCCCCCAAATTCACCCCAAAATGCCCCAAATTCACCCCAAAATGCCCCAAATTTACCCTAAAATGCCACAAATTCACCCTAAAATGCCACAAATTCACCCCAAAATACCTCAAAATCACCCCAAAATCCCCAAATTCACCCCAAAATCCCCAAATTCACCCCAGAATGCCCCAAATTCACCCTAAAATGCCCCAAATTCACCCCAAAATCCCCAAATTCACCCCAAAATGCCCCAAATTCACCCTAAAATGCCCCAAATTCACCCCAAAATCCCCAAATTCACCCCCAAATGCCCCAAATTCACCCCAAAATGCCCCAAATTCACCCCAAAATCCCCAAATTAACCCCAGAATGCCCCAAATTCACCCCAAAATGCCCCAAATTCACCCCAAAATGCCCCAAATTCACCCTAAAATGCCACAAATTCACCCCAAAATACCTCAAAATCACCCCAAAATCCCCAAATTCACCCCAAAATCCCCAAATTCACCCCAGAATGCCCCAAATTCACCCTAAAATGCCCCAAATTCACCCCAAAATCCCCAAATTCACCCCAAAATGCCCCAAATTCACCCTAAAATGCCCCAAATTCACCCCAAAATCCCCAAATTCACCCCAAAATGCCCCAAATTCACCCCAAAACGCCCCAAATTCACCCCCAAATGCCCCAAATTCACCCCAAAATGCCCCAAATTCACCCTAAAATGCCCCAAATTCACCCCAAAATCCCCAAATTCACCCCAAAATCCCCAAATTAACCCCAGAATGCCCCAAATTCACCCCAAAATGCCCCAAATTCACCCCAGAATGCCCCAAATTCACCCTAAAATGCCCCAAATTCACCCCAAAATCCCCAAATTCACCCCAAAATGCCCCAAATTCACCCTAAAATGCCCCAAATTCACCCCAAAATCCCCAAATTCACCCCAAAATGCCCCAAATTCACCCCAAAACGCCCCAAATTCACCCCCAAATGCCCCAAATTCACCCCAAAATGCCCCAAATTCACCCTAAAATGCCCCAAATTCACCCCAAAATCCCCAAATTCACCCCAAAATCCCCAAATTAACCCCAGAATGCCCCAAATTCACCCCAAAATGCCCCAAATTCACCCCAAAATGCCCCAAATTCACCCCAAAATACCTCAAAATCATCACAAAATACCCCAAAATCCCAAATATTTGCCCAAAAATCTCCCCCAAATCCTCCCAAATCACCCCAAAATCACTCAAAAATCCCCTAAAGTCACCCCAAAATACCCCAAAGCTCCCCAAAGTCCCCCCAAAATCCCTCAAACGGAACCCAAAATATCCAAAGCGCCCCAAAATCCCCCACATTCACCCCAAATCGCACACGTTCACCCCAAAACTCCCCAAATTCAACCCCAAATTTCCCCAAAATCTCTGAAATTCACCCCACAGTCCCCCAAACTCACCCCAAAATACCCAAATTCACCCCAAAATCTCCCAAGTTCACCTCAAATCCTCCAAATTCACCCCAAAACTGTGCAAATCCCCCCCAAATCCTCCAAATTCACCCCCAAATCCCCCAAATTTCCTCCAAAATCCCCCTAAGTTCACCCAAATTTACCCCAAAATCATCCAAAATCCCCCGAATCCCCCCAAAATCCCCCAAATTCACCCAAAATCCCCAAATCCCCCCAAAATCTCCCAAAATATCCCAAATTCACCCCAAAATCCCCTAAGTTTACCCCAAAATCCCCCCAAAATCTCCCAAAATCCCCCAAACTCAACACAAAATCCCCCAAAATCCCCCAAAATTCACCCAAAATCCCTCAAAGTCCCCCAAATCCACCCCGAATCATCCAAATTCAACCCAAAAATGCCCCAAAATCCCCTAAATTCACCCCAAAATATCCCAAAATCCCCCAAAGTGCCCCAAATTCAGCCCCAGATCCCCCAAAATCCCGAAATCCCCCCAAAATCTCCCAAAATCTCCCAAATTCACCCCAAAATCCCCCAAATTCACCCCAAAATCCCCCTAAGTTCACCCAAATTTACCCCAAAATCATCCAAAATCCCCCGAATCCCCCCAAAATCCCCCAAAATTCACCCAAAATCCCCAAATCCCCCCAAAATCTCCCAAAATATCCCAAATTCACCCCAAATCCCCAAATCCCCCCCAAAATCTCCCAAAATATCCCAAATTCACCCCAAAATCCTCCAAATTCACCCCAAAATCCCCCCAAAATCCCCCAAATTCACCCAAAATCTCCCAAATCCCCCAAACTCAACACAAAATCCCCCAAAATCCCCAAATCCCACCCAAATCCACCCCAAATCATCCAAATTCAACCCAAAAATGCCCCAAAATCCCCCAAATTCACCCCAAAATATCCCAAAATCCCCCAAAGTGCCCCAAATTCAGCCCCAGATCCCCCAAAATTCGCCCAAAATCCCGAAATCCCCCCAAAATCCCCCAAATTCACCCCAAAATCCCTCAAATTTCCTCCAAAATCCCCCTTAATTAATTTTTGGGGTTTTTTTTGTGGGTTTTTTGTTCATTTTTGGGATTTTTCTGGTGGTTTTTGGTTCATTTTTGGGGTTTTTTTTGTGGGTTTTTGGTTCATTTTTGGGGGTTTTTTTTGTGGGTTTTTGGTTCATTTTTTGGGTTTTTTTGTGGGTTTTTTTGGTGGGTTTTTGGTTCATTTTTGGGATTTTTCGGGTAGTTTTTGGTTCATTTTTTGGGATTTTTTTGTGGGTTTTTAGTTCATTTTTGGGGTTTTTTTTGTGGGTTTTTGGTTCATTTTTGGGGGTTTTTTTGTGGGTTTTTTGTTCATTTTTGGGGTTTTTTTTGTGGGTTTTTGGTTCATTTTTGGGGTTTTTTTTGTGGGTTTTTCGTTCATTTTTGGGGTTTTTTTGTGGGTTTTTGGTTCATTTTTGGGGTTTTTTTTTGTGGGTTTTTGGTTCATTTTTGGGGTTTTTTTGTGGGTTTTTGGTTCATTTTTGGGGTTATTTTTGTGGGTTTTTGGTTCATTTTTTGGGGTTTTTTTGTGATTTGATTTGTACAGTTTTTCGGATTTTTTTTTGCTTTTTTGTGGATTTTTTGGGGATTTTTTTGGGTTCCCCCCCCACATTTTGGGGGTGTCTGGGGGGGTTTCTTTGGGGGAGCTCAGGAGATTTTGGGGTTTTTTGGGTTCATTTTTTGGGTTTTTTTGTGGGTTTTTTGTGGGGTTTTTTGTTTATTTTTGGGATTTTTCTGGTGGCTTTTGGTTCATTTTTGGGGGTTTTTTTGTGGGTTTTTGGTTCATTTTTGGGGTTTTTTTGGTGGGTTTTTCGTTCATTTTTGGGGTTTTTTTGTGGGTTTTTGGTTCATTTTTGGGGTTTTTTTTTTTGGGTTTTTTGTTCATTTTTGGGATTTTTCTGGTGGTTTTTGGTTCATTTTTTGGGGTTTTTTTTGTGGGTTTTTGGTTCATTTTTGGGGTTTTTTTGGTGGGTTTTTGGTTCATTTTTGGGGTTTTTTTGTGGGTTTTTTGTTCATTTTTGGGGTTTTTTTTGTGGGTTTTTTGTTCATTTTTGGGATTTTTCTGGTGGTTTTTGGTTCATTTTTGGGGTTTTTTTGTGGGTTTTTGGTTCATTTTTGGGGTTTTTTTTGTGGGTTTTTGGTTCATTTTTGGGGTTTTTTTTGTGGGTTTTTGGTTCATTTTTTGGGGTTTTTTTTGTGGGTTTTTGGTTCATTTTTGGAGTTTTTTTTTGTGGGTTTTTGGTTCATTTTTTATGGGTTTTTTTGTGGGTTTTTTGTTCATTTTTGGGGTTTTTTTTGTGGGTTTTTGGTTCATTTTTTGGGGTTTTTTTTGTGGGTTTTTGGTTCATTTTTGGGGTTTTTTTTGTGGGTTTTTGGTTCATTTTTGGGGTTTTTTTGTGGGTTTTTGGTTCATTTTTGGGGTTTTTTTTGTGGGTTTTTGGTTCATTTTTGGGGTTTTTTTTGTGGGTTTTTGGTTCATTTTTGGGGGTTTTTTTGTGGGTTTTTGGTTCATTTTTTGGGGGTTTTTTTGTGGGTTTTTGGTTCATTTTTTGGGGTTTTTTGTGGGTTTTTTGTGGGGTTTTTTGTTCATTTTTGGGATTTTTCTGGTGGTTTTTGGTTCATTTTTGGGGTTTTTTTGTGGGTTTTTGGTTCATTTTTGGGGTTTTTTTTTGTGGGTTTTTGGTTCATTTTTGGGGTTTTTTTTGTGGGTTTTTGGTTCATTTTTTGGGGTTTTTTTTGTGGGTTTTTGGTTCATTTTTGGAGTTTTTTTTTGTGGGTTTTTGGTTCATTTTTTATGGGTTTTTTTGTGGGTTTTTTGTTCATTTTTGGGGTTTTTTTTGTGGGTTTTTGGTTCATTTTTGGGGGGTTTTTTTGTGGGTTTTTGGTTCATTTTTGGGGTTTTTTGTGGATTTTTTGGGGATTTTTTTGGGGTTCCCCCCCCACATTTTGGGGGTGTCTGGGGGGGTTTATTGGGGGAGCTCAGGAGATTTTGGGGTTTTTTGGGTTCATTTTTTGGGGTTTTTTGTGGGTTTTTTGTGGGTTTTTCGTTCATTTTTTGGGTTTTTTTGTGGGTTTTTTGTTCATTTTTGGGATTTTTCTGGTGGCTTTTGGTTCATTTTTGGGGGTTTTTTTGTGGGTTTTTTGTTCATTTTTGGGGTTTTTTTTGTGGGTTTTTGGTTCATTTTTGGGGTTTTTTTTGTGGGTTTTTGGTTCATTTTTGGGGTTTTTTTGGTGGGTTTTTGGTTCATTTTTGGGGTTTTTTTTTTGTGGGTTTTTGGTTCATTTTTGGGGTTTTTTTGTGGGTTTTTGGTTCATTTTTGGGGGTTTTTTTGTGGGTTTTTGGTTCATTTTTGGGGTTTTTTTTGTGGGTTTTTTGTTCATTTTTGGAGTTTTTTTCGTGGGTTTTTTGTTCATTTTGGAGTTTTTCTTGTGGGTTTTTGGTTCATTTTTTGGGGTTTTTTTTTCGTGGGTTTTTGGTTCATTTTTGGGGGTTTTTTTGTGGGTTTTTGGTTCATTTTTGGGGTTTTTTTTTGTGGGTTTTTGGTTCATTTTTGGGGTTTTTTTGTGGGTTTTTTGTTCATTTTTGGAGTTTTTTTCGTGGGTTTTTTGTTCATTTTTGGGGTTATTTTTGTGGGTTTTTGGTTCATTTTTTGGGGTTTTTTTTGTGGGTTTTTGGTTCATTTTTGGGGGTTTTTTTGTGGGTTTTTGGTTCATTTTTGGGTTTTTTTTTGTGGGTTTTTGGTTCATTTTTTTAATTTATTTTTATTTTTTCGTGTATTTTAGTGGTTTTCTGGAATTTTTTTTGCGGGGTTTTTTGGTTCTTTTTTTTTATTATTATTTTTTCGTCTATTTTAGTGGTTTTTTGGATTTTTTTTGTGGGGTTTTTTTGGTTCTTTTTTTAATTTATTTTTATTTTTTCGTGTATTTTAGTGGTTTTTTGGATTGTTTTTGCGGGGTTTTTTGTTCATTTTTGGGGTTTTTTTGTGGGTTTTTTGTTCATTTTTGGGGTTTTTTTTTTTGTGGGTTTTTTGTGGTTTTTTTTGTTCATTTTTGGGATTTTTCTGGTGGTTTTTGGTTCATTTTTTGGGGGTTTTTTGTGGGTTTTTGGTTCATTTTTGGAAATTTTGAATTTTTTGAGGACCTTTTTTGTGGGGTTTTTTGGTTCTTTTTTTTAAATTTATTTTTATTTTTTCGCGTATTTTGGTGGTTTTTTGGATTTTTTTCGTGGGGTTTTTTGTTTCTTTTTTTTAAATTTATTTTATTTTTTCGCGTATTTCGGTGGTTTTTTGGATTTTTTTCGCGGGGTTTTTTGGTTCTTTTTTTTATTATTATTTTTTCGTGTATTTTAGCGGTTTTAGGATTATTTTGTGGGGTTTTTTGGTTCTTTTTTTAAAATTTATTTTTATTTTTTTCGCGTATTTTGGAGGTTTTTTGGGGTTTTTTTGCGGGGTTTTTTGGCGGGATTTTTTCGGGGTCCCCCCAGCACATTTGGGGGTCCCCTCTCGCCCCTCCCCCCCTCCGTTTCAGGCCGCCCCGCCCCCCCCGGGCCCCCCCCCGAGGGTCCTGCGATTTCTGCGCCGGCGGGAACCGAACCCGGGGCGGCGACGAGCAGCTGATCACGTGTGCGGATTGCGGGAGGGCAGGTGCGACACCGGGACAGAGGGGGGACACTGGGGACATTGGGGACATTGGGGACATTGGGGACAGTGAGGGGACACGGGGACAGAGGGGGGACAGAGGGGGGACATTGGGGACAGTGAGGGGACACCGGGACAGTGAGGGGACAGCGGGGACAGTGAGGGGACACCGGGACAGCGGGGACAGTGGGGGGATTGGGACATTGGGGACAGTGGGGACATTGAGGGGATTGGGGGGATTGGGGGGACATTGGGGGAACATTGGGGACATTGAGGGGATTGGGGACACTGGGGACACTGGGGACATTGGGGAGAGATTGGAGGGATTGGGGACATTGGGGACATTGGGGACATTGGGGGGATTGGGGACATTGAGGGGACATTGGGGACAGTGGGGACATTTGGGACACTGGGGGGACATTGAGGGGACATTGGGGGGACTGGGGACATTGGGGACATTGAGGGGACACTGGGGGCATTGGGGACATTGGGGGGATTGGGGGGATTGGGGACACTGGGGGGCTTGGGAACATTGGGGACATTGGGGGGACATTGGGGGCATTGGGGGCATTGGGGACACTGGGGGGATTGGGGACACCAGGGGGACATTGGGGACATTGGGGGGGATTGGGGACATTGAGGGGATTGGGGGGACATTGGGGGGACATTGAGGGGGCATTGGGGACATTGGGGACATTGGGGGGACATTGAGGGGACATTGGGGACACCGGGGGCATTGGGGACATTGGGGACATTGGGGGGATTGGGGGGACATTGGGAGGGTTGGGGACATTGGGGGACAGTGGGGGGGTTGGGGACAGTGGGGACATTGGGGGGATTGGGGACATTGAGGGGACATTGGGGACATTGGGGGGGACATTGGGGACACTGGGGGGACATTGGGGATTCGGGGATTTGGGGCCCAGCTGGGTTTGGGGTTCTGGGTTGGAATTTTCAGGATCCGTTTGGAATTTTGGGGCTGTTGAAGGTGCAGAATTTGGGGATTTTAAGGCGCTTTTGGGGGATTTCTGAGCTGATTTTGGGGCTTTTGGGGCCGTTTGGGGGAAATTTTGGGGTTTTGAAGGTGTGGATTTCTGAGGTTTTGCAGCTGCTTTTGGGTAATTTTGGGTTTTTTAAGGTGTGAAGTTTTTGGGGGGTTTTAGGGTATTTTTGAGGTAATTTTGGGGGTAATTTTGGGGCCGGTTTTGGGTTAATTTTGGGTTTTTTAAGTGTGAAGTTTTTGGGGTTTTTAGGGTATTTTTGAGGTCATTTTGGGGCCGGTTATGGGTAATTTGGGGGTTTTTAAGGTGTGAAGTTTTTATGGGTGGGTTTTTAGGGTATTTTTGGGATGGGTTTTGGGGCAGTTTTGGGGGGATTTTGGGGCTGCTTTTGGGGTTTTGAAGGTGTGGATTTCTGAGGTTTTGCAGCTGCTTTTGGGTTAATTTGGGGTTTTTTAAGTGTGAAGTTTTTGGGGGGTTTTAGGGTATTTTTGAGGTAATTTTGGGGCTGGTTATGGGTAATTTGGGGGTTTTTAAGGTGTGAAGTTTTTGGGGTTTTTAGGGCATTTTTGAGGTAATTTTGGGGCCGGTTATGGGTTAATTTTGGGTTTTTTAAGTGTGAAGTTTTTGGGTTTTTAGGGGTATTTTTGAGGTCATTTTGGGGCCGGTTATGGGTAATTTGGGGGTTTTTAAGGTGTGAAGTTTTTGGGGTTTTTAGGGTATTTTTGGGATGGGTTTTGGGGTATTTTGGGGCAGTTTTGGGGGGATTTTGGGGCTGCTTTTGGGTTTTGAAGGTGTGGATTTCCGAGGTTTTGGAGCTGGTTTTGGGTTAATTTTGGGTTTTTTAAGGTGTGAAGTTTTTGGGGTTTTTAGGGTATTTTTGAGGTAATTTTGGGGCTGGTTATGGGTAATTTGGGGGTTTTTAAGGTGTGAAGTTTTTGGGGTTTTTAGGGTATTTTTGGGGCTGGTTATGGGTAATTTGGGGGTTTTTTAAGGTGTGAAGTTTTTGGGTTTTTAGGGCATTTTTGAGGTCATTTTGGGGCTGGTTATGGGTAATTTGGGGGTTTTTTAAGGTGTGAAGTTTTTGGGGTTTTTAGGGTATTTTTGGGATGGGTTTTGGGGCAGTTTTGGGGGGATTTTGGGGCCGGTTTTGGGGTTTTGAAGGTGTGGATTTCCGAGGTTTTGGAGCTGGTTTTGGGTTAATTTTGGGTTTTTTAAGGTGTGAAGTTTTTGGGGTTTTTAGGGTATTTTTGAGGTAATTTTGGGGCCGGTTTTGGGTTAATTTTGGGTTTTTTAAGTGTGAAGTTTTTGGGGTTTTTTAGGGTATTTTTGAGGTCATTTTGGGGCTGGTTATGGGTAATTTGGGGGTTTTTAAGGTGTGAAGTTTTTGGGGGGTTTTAGGGCATTTTTGAGGTAATTTTGGGGGTAATTTTGGGGCCGGTTTTGGGTTAATTTTGGGGTTTTTAAGTGTGAAGTTTTTGGGGTTTTTAGGGTATTTTTGAGGTCATTTTGGGGCCGGTTATGGGTAATTTGGGGGTTTTTAAGGTGTGAAGTTTTTGGGGTTTTTAGGGTATTTTTGGGATGGGTTTTGGGGCAGTTTTGGGGGGATTTTGGGGCTGCTTTTGGGGTTTTGAAGGTGTGGATTTCCGAGGTTTTGGAGCTGGTTTTGGGTTAATTTTGGGTTTTTTAAGGTGTGAAGTTTTTGGGGGGTTTTAGGGTATTTTTGAGGTCATTTTGGGGCCGGTTATGGGTTAATTTGGGGTTTTTAAGTGTGAAGTTTTTGGGGTTTTTAGGGTATTTTTGAAGTCATTTTGGGGCCGGTTATGGGTAATTTGGGGTTTTATGTGTTTTTTTTTTTATGTGTGAAGTTTTTGGGGGGTTTTAGGGCATTTTTGAGGTAATTTTGGGGGTAATTTTGGGGCCGGTTATGGGTAATTTGGGGGTTTTTAAGGTGTGAAGTTTTTGGGGTTTTTAGGGTATTTTTGGGATGGGTTTTGGGGTATTTTGGGGCAGTTTTGGGGGGATTTTGGGCAGGTTTTGGGGTTTTGAAGGTGTGGATTTCTGAGGTTTTGCAGTTGGTTTTGGGTTAATTTGGGGTTTTTAAGGTGTGGAAGTTTTTTGGGGGTTTTAGGGTATTTTTGAGGTAATTTTGGGGCCGGTTTTGGGTTAATTTTGGGTTTTTTAAGTGTGAAGTTTTTGGGGTTTTTAGGGTATTTTGGAGGTCATTTTGGGGCCGGTTATGGGTAATTTGGGGGTTTTTAAGGTGTGAAGTTTTTGGGGTTTTTAGGGTATTTTTGGGATGGGTTTTGGGGTATTTTGGGGGGATTTTGGGGCCGGTTTTGGGGTTTTGAAGGTGTGGATTTCCGAGGTTTTGGGGATGGGTTTAGGGGTGATTTTGGGTTGATTTTGGGGGTTTTGTGCCCAGGACACCCCTCGTGCCTGCAGTTCTCTCTGGCCATGGCGGGCGGCGGCGCGCTCGTACCGCTGGCAGTGCATCGAGTGCAAATCCTGCAGCCTCTGCGGCACCGCCGAGAACGACGTGAGGGACCCAAATCCACCCCAAATCCGAGCCAAAATCTGCCCCAAATCCACCCGAAAATCCACCCAAAATCTGCCCCAAATCTGCCCCAAAATCTGCCCCAAAATCCACCCCAACCTGCCCCAAATCCACCCCAAAATCTGCCCCAAAATCTGACCCAAATCCACCCCAAAATCTGCCCCAAATCCACCCCAACGTGCCCCAAATCCACCCTAAAATCTACCCCAAATTCCACCCCAAAATCCACCCCAAAATCTGCCCCAAATCCACCCTACAATCCACCCCAAAATCTCCCCCAAAATCTGCCCCAAATCCACCCCAAGCTGCCCCAAATCCACCCTAAAATCTGACCAAAATCCACCCCAAAATCTGCCCCAAATCCACCCCAACCTGCCCCAAATCCACCCTAAAATCCACCCCAAAATCTGCCCCAAATCCACCCCAAGGTGCCCCAAATCCACCCTAAAATCTGACCCAAAATCTGCCCCAAATCCACCCCAACCTGCCCCAAATCCACCCCAAAATCTGCCCCAAATCCACCCTAAAATCCACCCCAAAATCTGACCCAAAATCTGCCCCAAATCCACCCCAAGGTGCCCCAAATCCACCCCAAAATCTGACCCCAAATCCACCCAAATACGCAACAAAATTGTCCCAAAATCCACCCAAAAATCCACCCAAAATCCTCCACAAGATATTCCCCAAAATCTGCCCCAAAATCCACCCCAAGGTGCCCCAAATCCACCCTAAAATCCACCCCAAAATCTGCCCCAAATCCACCCCAAGGTGCCCCAAATCCACCCCAAAATCCACCCCAAAATCTGACCCAAAATCCACCCAAATACGCAACGAAATTGTCCCAAAATCCACCCAAAAATCCACCCAAAATCCTCCACAAAATATTCCCCAAAATCTGCCCCAAATCCACCCCAACCTGCCCCAAATCCACCCTAAAATCCACCCCAAAATCTGCCCCAAATCCACCCCAAAATCTGCCCCAAATCCACCCTAAAATCTGCCCCAAATCCACCCTAAAATCTGACCCAAATCCACCCCAAAATCTGCCCCAAACCAACCCAAAAATCCACCCCAAAATCTGCCCCAAATCCACCCCAACCTGCCCCAAATCCACCCCAAAATCTGCCCCAAATCCACCCCAACGTGCCCCAAATCTGCCCCAAAATCTGCCCCAATCCACCCCAAAATCCAACCCAAGGTGCCCCAAATCCACCCCAAAATCTGCCCCAAATCCACCCCAAGGTGCCCCAAATCCACCCTAAAATCCACCCCAAAATCTGCCCCAAATCCACCCCAAAATCCACCCGAAAATCTGCCCCAAATCCACCCCAAAATCCACCCCAAAATCTGCCCCAAATCCACCCCAAAATCCACCCCAACATGCCCCAAATCCACCCCAAAATCTGCCCCAAATCCACCCTAAAATCCACCCCAAAATCTGACTTTTTTTTGCCCAAAATTCCCATTTTTCCTCCCAAAAATTCCCATTTTTCCCCAAAAAATTCCCATTTTTCGCCCCAAAAATTCCCATTTTTCGCCCCAAAAATTCCCATTTTTCCTCCCAAAAATCCCCATTTTTCCCTCAAAAATCCCCATTTTTCCTCCTAAAAATCCCCATTTTTCCCCCAAAAATTCCCATTTTTCCCCCCAAAAATCCCCATTTTTCCCCCCAAAAATCCCCATTTTCCCCCAAAAATTCCCATTTTTTCCCCCCAAAAAAATCCGGGATTTTTCCCGATCCCCAGAGTTTTCCCCCAAAAGGGATTTTTGCCCAAAAATTGGATTTTTTGCCCCGATTCCCCGCAGGAGCAGCTGCTGTTCTGTGACGACTGCGACCGCGGCTACCACCTGTACTGCTGAGCCCGCCCGTGGCCGAGGCGCCCGAGGGTGCGCGGGGAAACGGGGCTGGAATTGGGGTGGGGTTTGGGGTTTGGGGTTATGGGGTTATGGGGTTATGGGGTTTTTGGGAATTGGGGTTTTTGGGGTTTTTGGGGTTTTGGGGTTTTGGGGTTTTTGGGGTTTTGGGGGTTTTGGGGTTTTTGGGAATTGGGGTTTTGGGGTTTTTGGGTTTTGGGGTTTTGGGGTTTTGGGGTTTTGGGCGTTTTGGCGTTTTTGGGAACTGGGGGTTTTGGGGTTTTGGGGTTTTTGGGGTTTTTGGGGGTTTGGGGTTTTTGGGAATTGGGGTTTGGGGTTTGGGGATTGGGTTTCTGGATTGGGGTTTGGGTTTGGGGTTTGGGTTTGGGGTTTGGGGTTTTTGGGGTTTTTGGGTTTGGGGTTTGGGGTTTGGGGTTTTTGGGGTTTGGGGTTTTGGGGTTTTGGGGGTTTGGGTTTGGGGTTTGGGGTTTGGGGTTTTGGGGTTTGGGGTTTGGGTTTGGGGTTTGGGGTTTTGGGGTTTTGGGGTTTTTGGGGTTTTGGGGTTTTTGGGGTTTGGGGTTTTGGGGGTTTTGGGGTTTTA
>CM069697.1:907169-1003538 GCA_036010785.1 Ammospiza maritima maritima | reverse complement strand
TTGTCCCCTCACTGTCCCCCAATGTCCCCTCACTGTCCCCAATGTCCCCAATGTCCCCTCACTGTCCCGGTGTCCCCTCGCTGTCCCCAATGTCCCCAATGTCCCCCCTCTGTCCCGGTGTCCCCTCACTGTCCCCAATGTCCCCTCACTGTCCCGGTGTCCCCTCACTGTCCCCAATGTCCCCTCACTGTCCCCGCTGTCCCGGTGTCCCCTCGCTGTCCCCAATGTCCCCAATGTCCCCCCTCTGTCCCCCCTCTGTCCCCGTGTCCCCTCACTGTCCCCAATGTCCCCTCACTGTCCCGGTGTCCCCTCACTGTCCCCAATGTCCCCTCACTGTCCCCAATGTCCCCAATGTCCCCAATGTCCCCAGTGTCCCCGCTGTCCCGGTGTCCCCTCACTGTCCCCAATGTCCCCAATGTCCCCAATGTCCCCAGTGTCCCCCCTCTGTCCCGGTGTCGCACCTGCCCTCCCGCAATCCGCACACGTGATCAGCTGCTCGTCGCCGCCCCGGGTTCGGTTCCCGCCGGCGCAGAAATCGCAGGGACCCTCGGGGGGGGGGCCCGGGGGGGGCGGGGCGGCCTGAAACGAGGGGGGGGAGGGGCGAGAGGGGACCCCCAAATGTGCTGGGGGGACCCCGAAAAAATCCCGCCAAAAAACCCCGCAAAAAAACCCCAAAAAACCTCCAAAATACGCGAAAAAAATAAAAATAAATTTAAAAAAAAGAACCAAAAAACCCCACAAAATAATCCTAAAACCGCTAAAATACACGAAAAAATAATAATAAAAAAAAGAACCAAAAAACCCCGCGAAAAAAATCCAAAAAACCACCGAAATACGCGAAAAAATAAAAATAAATTTAAAAAAAAGAAACAAAAAACCCCACGAAAAAAATCCAAAAAACCACCAAAATACGCGAAAAAATAAAAATAAATTTAAAAAAAAGAACCAAAAAACCCCACAAAAAAGGTCCTCAAAAAATTCAAAATTTCCAAAAATGAACCAAAAACCCACAAAAAACCCCCAAAAAATGAACCAAAAACCACCAGAAAAATCCCAAAAATGAACAAAAAAAACCACAAAAAACCCACAAAAAAAAAAAAACCAAAAATGAACAAAAAACCCACAAAAAAAACCCAAAAATGAACAAAAAACCCCGCAAAAACAATCCAAAAAACCACTAAAATACACGAAAAAATAAAAATAAATAAAAAAAGAACCAAAAAAACCCCACAAAAAAAAATCCAAAAAACCACTAAAATAGACGAAAAAATAATAATAAAAAAAAAGAACCAAAAAACCCCGCAAAAGAAATTCCAGAAAACCACTAAAATACACGAAAAAATAAAAATAAATTAAAAAAAGAACCAAAAAACCCCACCAAAAAAAATCCAAAAAAACCACTAAAATACACGAAAAAATAATAATAAAAAAAAAGAACCGAAAAAACCCCACAAAAAAAATTCCAGAAAACCACTAAAATACACGAAAAAATAAAAATAAATTAAAAAAATGAACCAAAAACCCACAAAAAAACCCCCAAAAATGAACCAAAAACCCACAAAAAAAATCCCAAAAAATGAACCAAAAACCCACAAAAAAAACCCCAAAAATGAACCAAAAACCCACGAAAAAAAACCCCAAAAAATGAACCAAAAACCCACAAGAAAAACTCCAAAAATGAACAAAAAACCCACGAAAAAAACTCCAAAAATGAACAAAAAACCCACAAAAAAACCCCCAAAAATGAACCAAAAACCCACGAAAAAAACCCAAAAATGAACAAAAAACCCACAAAAAAACCCCAAAAATGAACCAAAAACCCACAAAAAAACCCCCAAAAATGAACCAAAAACCCACAAAAAAACCCCAAAAATGAACCAAAAACCCACAAAAAAAAACCCCAAAAATGAACCAAAAACCCACAAAAAAAAACCCCAAAAATGAACCAAAAACCCACAAAAAAACCCAAAATGAACAAAAACCCACAAAAAAACCCCAAAAATGAACCAAAAACCCACAAAAAAAACCCCAAAAATGAACCAAAAACCCACAAAAAAAACCCAAAAATGAACCAAAAACCCACAAAAAAAACCCCAAAAAATGAACCAAAAACCCACAAAAAAAACCCCAAAAATGAACCAAAAACCCACAAAAAAAACCCCCAAAAATGAACCAAAAACCCACAAAAAAACCCCAAAAAATGAACCAAAAACCCACAAAAAAAACCCCCAAAAAATGAACCAAAAACCACCAGAAAAATCCCAAAAAATGAACCAAAAACCCACAAAAAAACCCCCAAAAATGAACCAAAAGCCACCAGAAAAATCCCAAAAATGAACAAAAAACCCCACAAAAAACCCACAAAAAAACCCAAAAAATCCTCCCAAAAAAAACCCAAAATCTCCTGAGCTCCCCCAATAAACCCCCCCAGACACCCCCAAAATGTGGGGGGGGAACCCCAAAAAAATCCCCAAAAAATCCACAAAAAACAAAAAAAAAAATCCGAAAAACTGTACAAATCAAATCACAAAAAAACCCCAAAAAATGAACCAAAAACCCACAAAAAAAAATCCCAAAAAATGAACCAAAAACCACCCGAAAAATCCCAAAAATGAACCAAAAACCCACAAAAAAACCCCAAAAATGAACCAAAAACCCACAAAAAAATCCCCAAAAATGAACAAAAAACCCACGAAAAAAACTCCAAAAATGAACAAAAAACCCACAAAAAAAACCCCAAAAATGAACCAAAAACCCACAAAAAAAACCCCAAAAATGAACCAAAAACCCACGAAAAAAACCCCAAAAATGAACCAAAAACCACCAGAAAAATCCCAAAAATGAACAAAAAAACCCACAAAAAACCCACAAAAAAACCCCAAAAAATGAACCCAAAAAACCCCAAAATCTCCTGAGCTCCCCCAATAAACCCCCCCAGACACCCCCAAAATGTGGGGGGGGGAACCCAAAAAAATCCCCAAAAAATCCACAAAAAACCAAAAAAAAATCCGAAAAACTGTACAAATCAAATCACAAAAAAAACCCCAAAAAATGAACCAAAAACCCACAAAAAAACCCCCAAAAATGAACCAAAAACCCACAAAAAAAAAATCCCAAAAATGAACTAAAAACCCACAAAAAAATCCCAAAAAATGAACCAAAACTACCCGAAAAATCCCAAAATGAACCAAAAACCCACCAAAAAAACCACAAAAAAACCCAAAAAATGAACCAAAAACCCACAAAAAAAATCCCCAAAAATGAACCAAAAACCCACAAAAAAAACCCCAAAAAATGAACCAAAAACCACCAGAAAAATCCCAAAAATGAACAAAAAACCCACAAAAAAAACCCCAAAAATTAATTAAGGGGGATTTTGGAGGAAATTTGGGGGATTTTGGGGTGAATTTGGGAGATTTTGGGAGATTTTGGGGGGATTTGGGGATTTTGGGTGAATTTTGGGGGGATTTGGGGATTTTGGATGATTTTGGGGTAAATTTGGGTGAACTTAGGGGGATTTTGGAGGAAATTTGGGGGATTTTGGGGTGAATTTGGGGGATTTTGGGGTGAATTTGGGAGATTTTGGGAGATTTTGGGCGGATTTCGGGATTTTGGGGGATCTGGGGCTGAATTTGGGGCACTTTGGGGGGATTTTGGGATATTTTGGGGGTGAATTTAGGGGATTTTGGGGCATTTTTGGGTTGAATTTGGATGATTCGGGGTGGATTTGGGGGGCTTTGAGGGATTTTGGGGTGAATTTTGGGGGATTTTGGGGGATTTTGTGTTGAGTTTGGGGGATTTTGGGAGATTTTGGGGGGATTTTGGGGTAAACTTAGGGGATTTTGGGGTGAATTTGGGATATTTTGGGAGATTTGGGGGGGGATTTGGGGATTTTGGGTGAATTTTGGGGGATTTTGGGGGGATTTGGGGATTTTGGATGATTTTGGGGTAAATTTGGGTGAACTTAGGGGGATTTTGGAGGAAATTTGGGGGATTTGGGGGCGAATTTGGAGGATTTTGGGGTGAATTTGGGAGATTTTGGGAGATTTTGGGCGGATTTCGGGATTTTGGGGGATCTGGGGCTGAATTTGGGGCACTTTGGGGGATTTTGGGATATTTTGGGGTGAATTTAGGGGATTTTGGGGCATTTTTGGGTTGAATTTGGATGATTCGGGGTGGATTTGGGGGACTTTGAGGGATTTGGGGTGAATTTTGGGGGATTTTGGGGGATTTTGTGTTGAGTTTGGGGATTTTGGGAGATTTTGGGGGGATTTTGGGGTAAACTTAGGGGATTTTGGGGTGAGTTTGGGATATTTTGGGAGACTTTGGGGGGATTTGGGGATTTTGGGTGAATTTGGGGGATTTTGGGGGGATTTGGGGGATTTTGGATGATTTTGGGGTAAATTTGGGTGAACTTAGGGGGATTTTGGAGGAAATTTGGGGGATTTGGGGGCGAATTTGGAGGATTTGGGGGGGATTTGCACAGTTTTGGGGTGAATTTGGAGGATTTGAGGTGAACTTGGGAGATTTTGGGGGTGCAGTTTGGGGGACTTTGGGGTGAATTTCAGAGATTTTGGGGAAATTTGGGGTTGAATTTGGGGAGTTTTGGGTGTGAACGTGTGCGATTTTGGGGTGAATGTGGGGGATTTTGGGGCGCTTTGGATATTTTGGGTTCCGTTTGAGGGATTTTGGGGGGACTTTGGGGAGCTTTGGGGTATTTTGGGGTGACTTTAGGGGATTTTTGAGTGATTTTGGGGTGATTTGGGAGGATTTGGGGGAGATTTTTGGGCAAATATTTGGGATTTTGGGGTATTTTGTGATGATTTTGAGGTATTTTGGGGTGAATTTGGGGCATTTTGGGGTGAATTTGGGGCATTCTGGGGTGAATTTGGGGCATTTTGGGGTGAATTTGGGGATTTTGGGGGTGAATTTGGGGCATTTTGGGGTGAATTTGGGGCATTTTGGGGTGTATTTGGGGATTTTGGGGTGAATTTGGGGCATTTTGGGGTGAATTTGGGGCATTCTGGGGTGAATTTGGGGATTTTGGGGTGAATTTGGGGATTTTGGGGTGAATTTGGGGCATTTTGGGGTGAATTTGGGGCATTTTGGGGTGTATTTGGGGATTTTGGGGTGAATTTGGGGCATTTTGGGGTGAATTTGGGGCATTTTGGGGTGAATTTGGGGCATTCTGGGGTGAATTTGGGGATTTTGGGGTGAATTTGGGGCATTTTGGGGTGAATTTGGGGCATTTTGGGGTGTATTTGGGGATTTTGGGGTGAATTTGGGGCATTTTGGGGTGAATTTGGGGCATTCTGGGGTGAATTTGGGGATTTTGGGGTGAATTTGGGGATTTTGGGGTGAATTTGGGGCATTCTGGGGTGAATTTGGGGATTTTGGGGTGAATTTGGGGATTTTGGGGTGAATTTGGGGCATTTGGGGGTGAATTTGGGGCATTTTGGGGTGTATTTGGGGATTTTGGGGTGAATTTGGGGCATTTTGGGGTGAATTTGGGGCATTCTGGGGTGAATTTGGGATTTTGGGGTGAATTTGGGGATTTTGGGGTGAATTTGTGGCATTTTAGGGTAAATTTGGGGCATTTTGGGGTGAATTTGCAGCATTTGGGGTGTATTTGGGGATTTTGGGGTGAATTTGGGGCATTTTAGGGTGAATTTGGGGATTTTGGGGTGAATTTGGGGCATTTTAGGGTGAATTTGGGGCATTTTGGGGTGAATTTGGGGCATTTTAGGGTGAATTTGGGGATTTTGGGGTGAATTTGGGGCATTTTAGGGTGAATTTGGGGATTTTGGGGTGAATTTGGGGCATTTTAGGGTGAATTTGGGGATTTTGGGGTGAATTTGGGGCATTTTAGGGTGAATTTGGGGCATTTTGGGGTGATTTTGAGGTATTTTGGGGTGAATTTGGGGGGTAAGGTTTGGGGTACCTGTGTTCCTGCGCTGGTTTTCGGGGGCCCAGTTGAACTCTTTGTAAAACTCTGGGGGAAGAAAGGCACAAAAAGGGGGTGAAGACCCCCCCAAACCAACCCCAAACCCCCCCAAAACAGGGACAGATACCCCCAAAACCCCCCAAAATGGGACAAAAACCCCCAAAATTGGACCAAAACTGCTCCAAAGCCCCCCAAAACCTGCACAGACCACCCTGAACCCCCCCCAAAATCAGCACAAACCCCCCAAAATCAGCACAAACACCCCAAAATGGGACCAAAACCCCCCAAAATGGGACCAAAACCCCCCAAAATCAGCACAAACCCCCCCAAATCCCCCTCAAATCTCACCCAAGCCCCCCAAAACCGCCCCAAATCCCCCTCAAAACTCCCAAACCCCCTCAAAGCCGGCCCAGAGCCCCCCAAAGCGCCCCCAAACCCCCCCAAAACCAGCGCAGAGACCCCCAAAAAGGGATGAAAACGCCCCCAACCCCCCCCCGAAACCCCCAAACCCTCCCAAAACCCCCCAAAAATGGGACCAAACCCCCCCCCAAATCGCCCTAAACTCACCCCCAAATAATCCCCAAATGCCCCCTAAACGCCCCAAACCCTGCCCAGACCCCCCCCAAACCCCCAAATCCCCCTCAAATCCCCCTTGAACCCACCCCAGAACCCCCCAAACAGCCCCAAATCCCCCCTAAACTTCCCCAAAGCCCTCAAATCCCTCCCAAAGCCCCCCAAAACCAGCAGAGACCCCAAACCCCTCCCAAAACCCCCCAAAACCATCAGAGACCCCCAAAAACGGCACCAAACCTCCCCAAACCCTTCCCAGACCCCTCCCCAAACCCACCCCAGACCCTCCAAATGTCCCCAAACCCTCCAAAAACCCCCCCAAAACCGGCCCAGAGACCCCCAAAAAGGGGACAAAACCCCCCCAAACCTGGCCCAGAGACCCCCAAACCCCCTCCCAAACCCCTCCCAAAACCATCAGAGACCCCCAAAAACGGCACCAAACCTCCCCAAGCCCTCCCCAGACCCCTCCCCAAACCCACCCCAGACCCTCCAAATGTCCCCAAACCCTCCCAAAACCCCCCAAAACCGGCCCAGAGACCCCCAAAAAGGGGACCAAACCCCCCAAATCCCCCCCATACCCACTCAAAACCCCCCCAAATCCCCCTCAAAAACCCCCCAGACCCCCCCTCAAACCCCCCCAAATCCCCCCCCAAAACCAGCACAGACACCCCAAAAAGGGGACAAAACCCCCCAAAACCAGCACAGAGACCCCCAAACCCCCCCCCAAAACCCCCCAAAACCATCAGAGACCCCCAAAAACGGCACCAAACCTCCCCAAACCATTCCCAGACCCCTCCCCAAACCCTCCCAAAACCCCCCAAAACCAACAGAGACCCCCAAAAAGGCACCAAACCTCCCCAAACCCTCCCCAGACCCCCTCCCCAAACCCACCAAATGTCCCCAAACCCTCCCAAAACCCCCCAAAACCAGCCCAGAGACCCCCAAACCCCTCCCAAAACCCCCCCAAAACCCATCAGAGACCCCCAAAAACGGCACCAAACCTCCCCAAACCCTCCCCCAGACCCCTCCCCAAACCCACCAAATGTCCCCAAACCCTCCAAAAACCCCCCAAAACCGGCCCAGAGACCCCCAAACCCCCTCCCGAAACCATCAGAGACCCCCAAAAACGGCACCAAACCTCCCCAAACCCTCCCCAGACCCCTCCCCAAACCCCCCCAAAACCCATCAGAGACCCCCACAAACGGCCCCAACCCCCCCCCCCCCCCCCAGTGGTGCCCCTCCCCCCTCACGCCGGTGGTGGTTCCTGCGGGGGGGCCCCGCGCCCCCCCCCCGGCTCCTCGCCCTCCTCCTCGGTCCGCGTGCGAGTGGCTGTAGTGGTAGCTGAGCCCCGGGCGGTTCTTGTAGCGCTTCCCGCACACTGCGCAGGACAGACGGACACTCAATGGTCACTCAGTGGTCACTCAGGGTCAGTCAGTGGTCACTCAGTGGTCAGTCAGTGGTCACTCAGTGGTCAGTCAGTGGTCACTCAGGGTCAGTGGTCAGTCAGTGGTCACTCAGGGGTCAGTCAGTGGTCACTCAGGTCAGTGGTCAGTCAATGGTGCGTGTGGCTGTAGTGGTAGCTGAGCCCCCGGCGGTTCTTGTAGCGCTTCCCGCACACTGCGCAGGACAGACGGACACTCAATGGTCACTCAGTGGGCACTCGGGGTCAGTCAGGGGTCAGTGGTCAGTCAGTGGTCACTCAGGGTCAGTCTATGGTCACTCAGGGGTCACTCAGTGGTCACTCAGGTCAGAATGGTCAGTCAATGGTGCGTGTGGCTGCAGTGGGAGCTGAGCCCCGGGCGGTTCTTGTAGCGCTTCCCGCACACTGCGCAGGACAGACGGACACTCAATGGTCACTCAGTGGTCACTCAGTGGTCACTCAGGGGTCACTCAGTGGTCACTCAGGTCAGGGGTCAGTCAGTGGTCACTCAGGGTCAGTCAGTGGTCAGTCAGTGGTCACTCAGGGTCAGTGGTCAGTCAGTGGTCACTCGGGGTAAGTCAGTGGTCACTCAGGTCAGGGGTCACTCAGTGGTCACTCAGGTCAGTGGTCAGTCAATGGTGCGTGTGGCTGTAGTGGGAGCTGAGCCCCCGGCGGTTCTTGTAGCGCTTCCCGCACACTGCGTGGGGTAAATGGTCACTCAGTGGTCACTCAGGGTCACTCAGTGGTCACTCAGGGTCACTCAGGGTCAGTCAGTGGTCACTCAGGGTCAGTCAATGGGCACTCAGGGTCAGTCAGTGGTCAGTCAATGGTCACTCGGGGTCAGTCAATGGTCAGTCAGTGGTCAGTCAATGGTCAGTGGTCACTCAGGGTCAGTCAATGGTCAGTGGTCACTCAGGGTCAGTCAGTGGTCAGTGGTCACTCAGGGTCAGTCAATGGTCAGTGGGCACTCAGGGTCAGTGGGCACTCAGGGTCAGTCAATGGTCAGTCAATGGTCAGTGGTCACTCAGGGTCAGTGGTCAGTCAATGGTCAGTGGTCAGTCATGGTCAGTGGTCAGTCAATGGTCAGTGGTCACTCAGGGTCAGTGGTCACTCAGGGTCTAAGGGGTCATTTGGGGGGCAGCGGTCAGTCACGGTCAGCGGTCACTCAGGGCCAGTGGTCACTCGGGGGTGAGCGGTCACTCAAGGTCTAAGGGGTCATTTGGAGGGAGCGGTCACTCAGGGTGAGCAGTCAGGGTCAGTGGTCACTCGGGGTCAGCGGTCACTCAGGGTCAGTGGTCACTCGGGGTCAGTGGTCACTCAGGGTCAGCGGTCACTCAGAGTGTGAGTGGTCACTCGGGGGTCAGCGGTCACTCGGTGTCTCAGTGGTCACTGTGGCCCAGTGGTCACTCGGGGTCTGAGTGGTCACTCGGGGGTCAGCAGTCACTCAGTGGTCACTCAATGTCCGAGCAGTCACTCAATGGTCATCGGGGTCAGTGGTCACTCAGTGGTCACTCGGGGTCAGCGGTCACTCAGTGGTCACTCAGTGGTCACTCAGTGGTCACTCAATGTCCGAGCGGTTCGCTCAGTGGTCACTCGGGGGTCAGCGGTCACTCAGTGGTCACTCAGTGGTCACTCGGGGTCAGCGGTCACTCAGTGGTCACTCGGGGTCAGTGGTCACTCAATGGTCACTCAGTGGTCACTCAATGTCCGAGCGGTCACTCAGTGGTCACTCAGTGGTCACTCAGTGGTCACTCAATGTCCGAGCGGTCACTCAGTGGTCACTCAGTGGTCACTCAGTGGTCACTCAATGTCCGAGCGGTCACTCAGTGGTCACTCAGTGGTCACTCAATGTCTCGAGCGGTCACTCAGTGGTCACTCGGGGTCAGCGGTCACTCACAGGGGTCTGAGGACCCCAAAACCCCCAAAATCGGATCAGAGACCCCAAAAAGCCCCCAAAAAATGGGACACGAACCCCAAAATCCCCCCAAAAAACCCCAAAATTGGCACAGGGACCCCAAAACACCAAAAAACACCAAAAAATGGGACATGAACCCCAAAATCCCCCCAAAAAACCCAAAATTGGCACAGGGACCCCAAAACACCAAAAAACCAGGGCAGGGACCCCAAATCCCCCCCAAAAACCCCAATTTCCCCCCAAAAACCCCAAATCTCCCCCAAAAACCCCAAAATTGCACAGGGACCCCAAAACCACCCCAAAACACCAAAAAACCAGGGCAGGGACCCCAAATCCCCCCCAAAAAAACCCCAAAATTGGCACAGGGACCCCAAAACCACCCCCAAACACCAAAAATGGGACACGAACCCCAAAATCCCCCCAAAAAACCCCAAAATTGGCACAGGGACCCCAAAACCCCCCCCAAAACACCAAAAAACCAGGGCAGGGACCCCAAATCCCCCCAAAAACCCCAAAATTGGCACAGGGACCCCAAAATCCCCCCAAAAAACCCCAAAATTGGCACAGGGACCCCAAAATCCCCCCAAAAAACCCCAAAATTGGCCCAGGGTCCCCAAAAACGGGACAAGGACCCCCAAAGCAGAGCCCAAACCCCCCCAAAACCGCCCCCAAACCCCCCTAAAACCAGACCCCAACCCCCCCAAATTCACCCCAAAAACAGGACAGGGACCCCAAACCCCCCCCCCCCAAAAGAACCCAAATCAGCACGGGGACCCCCAAAACCAGACCCCAAACCCCCCAAATTCACCCCAAAACCACCCCAAAAACAGGACAGGGACCCCCCAAACCTCCCCAAAACCAGACCCCCAAAACTCTGCAAAACCCCAAAATCCCCCAAAATCCCCCAAAACCCCCCAAAACCCCCCAAAACCAGGGCAGGGACCCCCAACCCAGACCCCAAATTGCCCCAAAACCAGGGCAGGGACCCCCAAACTGCCCCAAAACCCCCCAAAAACAGGGCAGGGACCCCCAACCCAGACCCCAAATTGCCCCAGAAGCCGGGCAGGGACCCCAAATCAGACCCCGATGTCCCCCAAAACCAGGGCTGGGACCCCCAACCCAGACCCCAAATTGCCCCAGAAGCCGGGCAGGGACCCCCAAACTCCCCCCAAAACCCCCCAAAACCAGGGCAGGGACCCCCAAACCAGACCCCAAATTGCCCCAAACCAGGACAGGGACCCCCCCAAACCTCCCCAAAACCAGACCCCAAACCTCCCAAATTCACCCCAAAACCACCCCAAAAACAGGACGGGGACCCCCCAAACCTCCCCAAAACCAGACCCCCAAAACTCTGTGAAACCCCAAAATCCCCCAAAAACCCCAAAACCAGACCCCCAAAACCTCCCCGAAAACTCTGCAAAACCCCCCAAAATCCCCCAAAACCCTCCAAAACCAGACCCCCAAGCCCCCCGAAAATGCCCCAAAATTGGCAAAGGGACCCCAAAACCCCCCAAAACCCCCCAAAACCAGGGCAGGGACCCCCAAACTCCCCCCAAAACCCCCCAAAACCAGGGCAGGGACCCCCAACCCAGACCCCAAATTGCCCCAAAACCAGGGCAGGGACCCCCAAACTGCCCCCAAAACCCCCCAAATTAACACAGGGACCCCAAAACCCCCTGAAAACCCGACCCTAAATTGCCCCAGAAGCCGGGCAGGGACCCCCAAACCAGACCCCAAATTCACCCCAAAACCAGGGCAGGGACCCCCCAAACCTCCCCAAAACCAGACCCCAAACCTCCCAAATTCACCCCAAAACCACCCCAAAAACAGGACGGGGACCCCCAAACCTCCCCAAAACCAGACCCCCAAAACTCTGTGAAACCCCAAAATCCCCCAAAACCCCCCAAAACCAGAGCCCCAAAACCTCCCCGAAAACTCTGCAAAACCCCCCAAAATGCACCAAACCCCCCCCAAAACCAGGGCAGGGACCCCCAAACCCCCCCAAAACCCCCCCAAAACCAGGGCCGGGACCCCCAACCCAGACCCCAAATTGCCCCAAAACCAGGACAGGGACCCCCAAACTGCCCCCAAAACCCCCCAAATTAACACAGGGAAACCCCCAAACTCTCCCCAAAACCCCCCAAAACCAGGGCAGGGACCCCCAAACCAGACCCCAAATTGCCCCAAACCAGGACAGGGACCCCCCAAACCTCCCCAAAACCAGACCCCCAAACCTCCCAAATTCACCCCAAAACCACCCCAAAAACAGGACAGGGACCCCCCAAACCTCCCCAAAACCAGACCCCCAAAACTCTGTGAAACCCCCCAAAATCCCCCAAAACCCCCCAAAACCAGACCCCCAAAACCTCCCCGAAAACTCTGCAAAACCCCCCAAAATCCCCCAAAACCCTCCAAAACCAGACCCCCAAGCCCCCCGAAAATGCCCCAAAATTGGCAAAGGGACCCCAAAACCCCCCAAAACCCCCCAAAACCAGGGCAGGGACCCCCAAACTCCCCCCAAAACCCCCCAAAACCAGGGCAGGGACCCCCAACCCAGACCCCAAATTGCCCCAAAACCAGGACAGGGACCCCCAACCCAGACCCCAAATTGCCCCAGAACCAGGGCAGGGACCCCCAACCCAGACCCCAAAATCCCCCAAAACCAGGGCAGGGACCCCCAAACTGCCCCCAAAACCCCCCAAAACCAGGGCAGGGACCCCCAACCCAGACCCCAAATTGCCCCAAAACCAGGGCAGGGACCCCCAAACTGCCCCCAAATTGCCCCAAAACCAGGGCAGGGACCCCCAACCCAGACCCCAAATTGCCCCAAATTAACACGGGGACCCCCAAAGTGCCCCCAGTCCCCCCGTGGCGGGGCCGCGCTCACCGTCGCACACGAAGGGTTTGTCTCTCTCCTCCAGCCCCGCGTCCGCCGCCGCCGCCGCCGCCGCCGCCCTCCTCTTCATCACCAGCCCCAGCGCCTGCGGGGCGGGGACACGGCTGAGCGTCCGTCCGTCCGTCCGTCCGTGTGCCCATCTGTCCGGCTGTCCCGCTGCCCAGCTGTCCGTCTGTCCGTCCGTCCGTCCGTCTGTGTGCCCATCTGTCCGGCTGTCCCGCTGCCCAGCTGTCCGTCTGTCTGTCCGTCTGTCTGTCCATCTGTCCGTCCGTCTCTCTGTCCGTCTGTGTGCCCGGATGTCCGGCTGCCCAGCCGTCTGTCCCATCTGTCCGTCCATCCCACTGTCTGTCTGTCTGTCTGACTCGCTGTCTGTCTGTCTGTCCCACCTGTCCGGCTGTCCCGCTGCCCTGCCGTCCGTCTGTCCGTCCGTCCGTCTGTCCGTCCGTCTGTCTGCCCAGATGTCCGGCTGCCCAGCCGTCTGTCCCATCTGTCCATCCATCCCGCTGTCCGGCTGTCTGTCTGTCTGTCTGTCTGTCTGTCTTGTCTGTCTGACCCGCTGTCTGTCTGTCTGTCCCATCTGTCCATCCATCCCACTGTCCGGCTGTCTGTCTGTCTGTCTGTCTGTCTTGTCTGTCTGACCCGCTGTCTGTCCGTCTGTCCCATCTGTCCGGCCGTCCCGCTGCCCAGCTGTCCGTCTGTCCATCTGTGTGTCCGTCTGTGTGTCTGTCTGTCCCATCTGTCCGTCCGTCCCGCTGTCCGGCTGTCTGTCCGCCTGTGCCATCTGTCCGTCTGTCCCGCTCTCTGTCCGTCCCGCTGTCTGTCTGTCTGTCCACACGCCCGGCTATCCCGCTGCCCAGCTGTCTGTCTGTCCGTCTGTCCGTCTGTCCGTCTGGCCAACTGCCCACCTATCCCACCGCCCAGCTGTCCGTCTGTCCCACTGTCCGTCTGTCTGTCCCATCTGTCCGTCTCTCCACACATCCGGCTGTCCGGCTGTCTGTCTGCCCAGCTGTCTGTCTGTCCGTCTGTCCGTCTGCCTGTCCGGCTGTCCGTCTAGTCTGTCTGTCCCATCTGTCTGTCTGTCCGGCTGTCCGGCTGTCTGTCTGTCCGTCTGTCCCGCTGCCCAGCTGTCTGTCTGTCCCATCTGTCCACAGCTCCGGCTGTCTGTCTGTCCGTCTGTCCCCCGTGTCCATCCCCCCGTCCGTCCCCGTGTCCCCGTGTCCGCGTGTCCGTCCGTCCGTCCATCCCACCATCCCCCTGTCCGTGTGTCCGTCCGTCCGTCCGTCCCGGTGTCCGTGTGTCCATCCGTCCGTCCCCCTGTCCGCGTGTCCGTGTGTCCCCGTGTCCGTCCCGGTGTCCGCGTGTCCGTGCGTCCGTCCCGGTGTCCGTGTGTCCGTGTGTCCGTCGGTCGCTGACCTTTCCGCGGGCGCGGTTCCTGCGCCCCGCCCCCCGCGGGGTTTCCTCCTCCGCCTCCTCGGGGCCCTCGGGCTCGTGCGGGAACTCGGCCGGGGGCGGCTTCTGGGGAGAAACCGCGGGAAATCGGGAAAAACGCGGGAAAAACCGCGGGAAATCGGGAAAAACCGCGGGAAAAACCGCGGGAAACCGGGGAAAATCAACGGGAAAAACCGCGGGAAATCGGGAAAAACCGCGGGAAAAACCGCGGGAAACCGGGAAAATCAACGGGGAAAAACCGCGGGAAATCGGGAAAATCAACGGGAAAAACCACGGGAAATCGGGAAAATCAACGGGAAAAACCGCGGGAAACCGGGAAAATCAACGGGGAAAAACCGCGGGAAATCGGGAAAATCAACGGGGAAAAACCGCGGGAAATCGGGAAAAACCGCGGGAAAAACCGCGGGAAACCGGGAAAAACCGCGGGAAAAACCACGGGAAATCGGGAAAATCAACGGGAAAAACCGCGGGAAATCGGGAAAATCAACGGGAAAAACCGCGGGAAATCGGGAAAAACCACGGGGAAAAACCACGGGAAATCGGGAAAATCAACGGGGAAAAACCGCGGGAAATCGGGAAAATCCACGGGGGAAAATCAACGGGGAAAAACCGCGGGAAAAACCGCGGGAAACCGGGAAAATCAACCGGGAAAAACCGCGGGAAATCGGGAAAACCAACGGGGAAAAACCGCGGGAAATCGGGAAAAACAACGGGGAAAAACCGCGGGAAATCGGGAAAATCAACGGGGAAAAACCGCGGGAAATCGGGAAAATCAACGGGAAAAACCGCGGGAAATCGGGAAAAACCGCGGGAAAAACCGCGGGAAATCGGGAAAATCCACGGGGGAAAATCAACGGGGAAAAACCGCGGGAAAAACCGCGGGAAACCGGGAAAATCAACCGGGAAAAACCGCGGGAAATCGGGAAAATCAACGGGGAAAAACCGCGGGAAATCGGGAAAAACAACGGGGAAAAACCGCGGGAAATCGGGAAAATCAACGGGGAGAAACCGCGGGAAATCGGGAAAATCCACGGGGAAAAACCGCGGGAAATCGGGAAAACCAACGGGGAAAAACCGCGGGAAATCGGGAAAATCCACGGGGAAAAACCGCGGGAAATCGGGAAAATCCACGGGGAAAAACCGCGGGAAATCGGGAAAATCCACGGGGAAAAAACGCGGGAAATCGGGAAAATCAATGGGGAAAAACCGCGGGAAATCGGGAAAATCAACGGGGAAAAACCGCGGGAAATCGGGAAAATCAACGGGAAAAACCGCGGGAAATCGGGAAAAACCGCGGGAAATCGGGAAAAACCGCGGGAAATCGGGAAAATCCACGGGGAAAAACCGCGGGAAATCGGGAAAAACCACGGGGAAAAACCGCAGGAAATCGGGAAAAACCACGGGGAAAACCGCAGGAAATCGGGAAAAACCACGGGGAAAACCGCGGGAAATCGGGAAAAACCACGGGGAAAAACCGCGGGAAATCGGGAAAACCAACGGGGAAAAACCGCGGGAAATCGGGAAAAACCACGGGGAAAAACCGCAGGAAATCGGGAAAAACCACGGGGAAAAACCGCGGGAAATCGGGAAAACCAACCGGGAAAAACCGCGGGAAATCGGGAAAAACCACGGGGAAAAACCGCAGGAAATCGGGAAAAACCACGGGGAAAACCGCGGGAAATCGGGAAAAACCACGGGGAAAAACCGCGGGAAATCGGGAAAACCAACGGGGAAAAACCGCGGGAAATCGGGAAAAACCACGGGGAAAACCGCGGGAAATCGGGAAAATCAACGGGGAAAAACCGCGGGAAATCGGGAAAACCAACGGGGAAAAACCGCAGGAAATCGGGAAAATCAACGGGGAAAAACCGCGGGAAATCGGGAAAACCGACGGGGAAAAACCGCGGGAAATCGGGAAAATCAACGGGGAAAAACCGCGGGAAATCGGGAAAATCAACGGGGAAAAACCGCGGGAAATCAGGAAAACCAACGGGGAAAATCAACGGGGAAAAACCACGGGAAATCGGGAAAAACAACGGGGAAAAACCGCGGGAAATCGGGAAAATCAACGGGGAAAAACCGCGGGAAATCGGGAAAATCAACGGCGAAAAACCGCGGGAAATCGGGAAAATCAACGGGGAAAAACCGCGGGAAATCGGGAAAAACCACGGGGAAAAACCGCAGGAAATCGGGAAAAACCACGGGGAAAAACCGCGGGAAATCGGGAAAACCAACCGGGAAAAACCGCGGGAAATCGGGAAAAACCACGGGGAAAAACCGCAGGAAATCGGGAAAATCCACGGGGAAAACCGCAGGAAATCGGGAAAAACCACGGGGAAAACCGCGGGAAATCGGGAAAAACCACGGGGAAAAACCGCGGGAAATCGGGAAAACCAACGGGGAAAAACCGCGGGAAATCGGGAAAAACCACGGGGAAAACCGCGGGAAATCGGGAAAATCAACGGGGAAAAACCGCGGGAAATCGGGAAAACCAACGGGGAAAAACCGCAGGAAATCGGGAAAATCAACGGGGAAAAACCGCGGGAAATCGGGAAAACCGACGGGGAAAAACCGCGGGAAATCGGGAAAATCAACGGGGAAAAACCGCGGGAAATCGGGAAAATCAACGGGGAAAAACCGCGGGAAATCAGGAAAACCAACGGGGAAAATCAACGGGGAAAAACCACGGGAAATCGGGAAAAACAACGGGGAAAAACCGCGGGAAATCGGGAAAATCAACGGGGAAAAACCGCGGGAAATCGGGAAAATCAACGGCGAAAAACCGCGGGAAATCGGGAAAATCAACGGGGAAAAACCGCGGGAAATCGGGAAAACCAACGGGGAAAAACCGCAGGAAATCGGGAAAAACCGCGGGGAAAAACCGCGGGAAATCGGGAAAATCAATGGGGAAAAACCGCGGGAAATCGGGAAAATCAACGGGGAAAAACCGCGGGAAATCGGGAAAAACCGCGGGAAAAACTGCGGGAAATCGGGAAAATCCACGGGGAAAAACCGCGGGAAATCGGGAAAATCCACGGGGAAAAACCGCGGGAAATCAGGAAAACCAACGGGGAAAATCAACGGGGAAAAACCACGGGAAATCGGGAAAATCAACGGGGAAAAACCACGGGAAATCGGGAAAACCAACGGGGAAAAACCGCGGGAAATCGGGAAAATCAACGGGGAAAAACCGCGGGAAATCGGGAAAATCAACGGGGAAAAACAGCGGGAAATCGGGAAAATCAACGGGGAAAAACCGCGGGAAATCGGGAAAATAAACCAGGAAACGAGAAAAATAAACCGGGAAATCGGGAAAAACAGCGCGAAATCAGGAAAAAAAACCGGGAAATCAGGAAAAAGGGGGAAAATAAACGGGAGGTCGGGAAAAACAGGGATTTTGGGGGGAAATTTGGGGAGAAAATCAGGGATTTGGGAGTTTGGGGAATATTCGGGATTTTGGGGGGAATTTCAGGGAAATTCAGGGAAATCGGGATTTGAGGGATTTGGGGGGAAATTCAGGGATCTGGGGGGAAATTGGGATTTTGGAGATTTTGGGGAAATTCGGGGGAAATTGGGAGTTGGGGGATTTTTGGGGGGAAATCAGGATTTGGGGGAATGGGGATTTTGGGGGAATTGGGGATTTTGGGGGAAATTCGGGATTTTGGGGGAAATCGGGAGTTTGGAGATTTTGGGGAAATTCCGGGAAATTGGGATTATGGGGGAAAATGGGAATTTTGGAAGAATTTGAGATTTTGGGGAAAATCGAGGATTTTTGGGGGAAAATTGGGGATTTTTGGGGGGAAAATTGGGGATTTTGAGGAAATCGGGAATTTGGGGGGGGGGGGGAAATCAGGATTTGGGGGGGGGGGAGTTTGGGGATTTTTTTGGGGGGAAATTCGGGGGAAATCAGAGGTTTAGGGGGAAACTGAGGTACGGACACACGGACACACACGGACGGATGGAGAGATGGACACACGGATGGACACACGGACGGACGGACAGACTGACCGGCGGCTCGGGGGTCTCCTCGGGGGTCTCGGGGGTCTCGGCGCTCAGCAGCGCCTCCAGCACCGGCCCCTCGGGCAGAGCCCCCTCCCTGCGCAGCGGCGCCTCCAGGTCTGCCGGGGCACGGACACGGCGGTGAGGGCGTGAGGGCGTGAGGGCGGCCAGCGCCGCTCCGGACACGCTGGACACGCTGGACACGCTCCGGACACGCTGGACACGCTCCGGACACGCTCCGGACACGCTGGACACGCTCTGGACACGCTCCGGACACGCTGGACACGCTCTGGACACGCTGGACACGCTCTGGACACTCTGGACACGCTCCGGACACGCTCTGGACACTCTGGACACGCTCCGGACACGCTCTGGACACGCTCTGGACACTCCGGACACGCTCTGGACACGCTCCAGACACTCTGGACACGCTCTGGACACGCTCTGGACACTCCGGACACGCTCCGGACACGCTCTGGACACTCTGGACACGCTCCGGACACGCTCTGGACACGCTCTGGACACTCCGGACACGCTCTGGACACTCTGGACACGCTCTGGACACGCTCTGGACACGCTCTGGACACGCTCTGGACACGCTCTGGACACTCTGGACACGCTCTGGACACGCTCTGGACACGCTCCGGACACGCTCCGGACACGCTCTGGACACGCTCCAGACACTCTGGACACGCTCTGGACACGCTCTGGACACTCCGGACACGCTCTGGACACGCTCTGGACACGCTCCGGACACGCTCTGGACACGCTCCGGACACGCTCTGGACACGCTCTGGACACGCTCCGGACACGCTCTGGACACTCTGGACACGCTCCGGACACGCTCCGGACACGCTCTGGACACGCTCTGGACACTCTGGACACGCTCCGGACACGCTCCGGACACGCTCTGGACACGCTCTGGACACTCTGGACACGCTCTGGACACGCTCTGGACACACTCTGGACACGCTCTGGACACTCTGGACACGCTCCGGACACGCTCCGGACACGCTCTGGACACGCTCTGGACACGCTCTGGACACTCCGGACACGCTCTGGACACGCTCCGGACACGCTCTGGACACTCTGGACACGCTCTGGACACGCTCCGGACACGCTCTGGACACGCTCTGGACACGCTCCAGACACGCTCTGGACACGCTCTGGACACGCTCCGGACACGCTCTGGACACGCTCCGGACACGCTCTGGACACGCTCTGGACACGCTCCGGACACGCTCTGGACACGCTCTGGACACGCTCTGGACACTCTGGACACGCTCCGGACACGCTCCGGACACGCTCTGGACACGCTCTGGACACTCTGGACACGCTCCGGACACGCTCTGGACACGCTCTGGACACGCTCTGGACACGCTCTGGACACTCTGGACACGCTCTGGACACGCTCCGGACACGCTCTGGACACGCTCTGGACACGCTCTGGACACGCTCCGGACACGCTCTGGACACGCTCCGGACACGCTCTGGACACTCTGGACACGCTCAGGACACGCTCTGGACACTCTGGACACGCCCTGGACACGCTCTGGACACTCTGGACACGCTCTGGACACGCTCCGGACACGCTCCGGACACGCTCCAGACACGCTCAGGACACTCTGGACACGCTCAGGACACTCTGGACACGCTCTGGACACGCTCTGGACACGCTCTGGACACGCTCTGGACACGCTCCGGACACGCTCTGGACACGCTCTGGACACGCTCTGGACACGCTCCGGACACGCTCTGGACACTCTGGACACGCTCTGGACACGCCCTGGACACGCTCTGGACACTCTGGACACGCTCTGGACACGCTCTGGACACGCTCCGGACACGCTCCGGACACGCTCCAGACACGCTCAGGACACTCTGGACACGCTCTGGACACTCTGGACACGCTCTGGACACGCTCTGGACACGCTCTGGACACGCTCCGGACACGCTCTGGACACGCTCTGGACACGCTCTGGACACTCCGGACACGCTCTGGACACGCTCCGGACACGCTCTGGACACGCTCCGGACACGCTCTGGACACTCTGGACACGCTCTGGACACGCCCTGGACACGCTCTGGACACGCTCTGGACACGCTCTGGACACGCCCTGGACACGCTCTGGACACGCTCTGGACACGCTCTGGACACGCTCTGGACACTCTGGACACGCTCCGGACATGCTCTGGACACTCTGGACACGCTCCGGACACGCTCTGGACACTCTGGACACGCTCTGGACACTCCGGACACGTTCTGGACACGCTCTGGACACTCTGGACACGCTCTGGACACGCTCTGGACACTCTGGACACGCTCTGGACACTCTGGACACGCTCTGGACACGCTCCGGACACGCTCTGGACACGCTCTGGACACGCTCCGGACACGCCCTGGACACTCTGGACACGCTCCGGACATGCTCTGGACACGCTCTGGACACTCCGGACACGTTCTGGACACGCTCTGGACACTCTGGACACGCTCTGGACACGCTCTGGACACGCTCTGGACACGCTCTGGACACTCCGGACACGCTCCGGACACGCTCTGGACACTCTGGACACGCTCCGGACACGCTCTGGACACTCTGGACACGCTCTGGACACGCTCTGGACACGCTCTGGACACGCTCTGGACACGCTCCAGACACTCTGGACACGCTCTGGACACGCTCTGGACACTCTGGACACGCTCTGGACACGCTCCGGACACGCTCTGGACACGCCCTGGACACGCTCTGGACACTCCGGACACGCTCCGGACACGCTCTGGACACTCTGGACACGCTCTGGACACGCTCTGGACACGCTCTGGACACTCTGGACACGCTCTGGACACGCTCTGGACACGCTCTGGACACTCTGGACACGCTCTGGACACGCTCAGGACACGCTCTGGACACTCCGGACACGCTCCGGACACGCTCTGGACACTCTGGACACGCTCTGGACACGCTCCGGACACGCTCTGGACATGCTCTGGACATGGTCCGGACACGCTCCGGACACGCTCTGGACACGCTCTGGACACGCTCTGGACACGCTCCGGACACGCTCTGGACACGCTCTGGACACGCTCTGGACACTCTGGACACGCTCTGGACACGCTCTGGACACGCTCTGGACACTCTGGACACGCTCTGGACACTCTGGACACGCTCTGGACACGCTCAGGACACGCTCTCGACACTCCGGACACGCTCCGGACACGCTCTGGACACTCTGGACACGCTCTGGACACGCTCCGGACACGCTCTGGACACGCTCTGGACACGCTCTGGACACGCTCCGGACACGCTCTGGACACGCTCCGGACACGCTCTGGACACTCTGGACACGCTCTGGACACGCTCCGGACACGCTCTGGACACGCTCTGGACACGCTCTGGACACGCTCTGGACACGCTCCGGACACGCTCTGGACACTCTGGACACGCTCTGGACACGCCCTGGACACGCTCTGGACACTCTGGACACGCTCTGGACACGCTCTGGACACGCTCCGGACACGCTCTGGACACGCTCCGGACACGCTCTGGACACGCTCTGGACACGCTCTGGACACTCCGGACACGCTCTGGACACGCTCCGGACACGCTCTGGACACGCTCCGGACACGCTCTGGACACTCTGGACACGCTCCGGACATGCTCTGGACACTCTGGACACGCTCCGGACACGCTCTGGACACTCTGGACACGCTCTGGACACTCCGGACACGCTCTGGACACTCTGGACACGCTCTGGACACGCTCTGGACACGCTCTGGACACTCCGGACACGTTCTGGACACGCTCTGGACACTCTGGACACTCTGGACACGCTCTGGACACTCTGGACACGCTCTGGACACGCTCCGGACACGCTCTGGACACGCTCTGGACACTCTGGACACGCTCTGGACACGCTCTGGACACGCTCTGGACACGCTCTGGACACTCTGGACACGCTCTGGACACGCTCTGGACACGCTCTGGACACTCTGGACACGCTCTGGACACGCTCTGGACACTCTGGACACGCTCTGGACACGCTCTGGACACTCCGGACACGCTCTGGACACTCTGGACACGCTCTGGACACGCTCCGGACACGCTCTGGACATGCTCTGGACACTCTGGACACGCTCTGGACACGCTCTGGACACTCTGGACACGCTCTGGACACGCTCTGGACACTCTGGACACGCTCTGGACACGCTCTGGACACGCTCTGGACACTCTGGACACGCTCTGGACACGCTCTGGACACTCCGGACACGCTCTGGACACTCTGGACACGCTCTGGACACGCTCCGGACACGCTCTGGACATGCTCTGGACATGGTCCGGACACGCTCCGGACACGCTCTGGACACGCTCTGGACACGCTCTGGACACGCTCCGGACACGCTCTGGACACGCTCTGGACACGCTCTGGACACGCTCCGGACACGCTCTGGACACGCTCTGGACACGCTCTGGACACGCTCCGGACACGCTCTGGACACGCTCTGGACACGCTCCGGACACGCTCTGGACATGCTCTGGACACTCTGGACACGCTCTGGACACGCTCTGGACACGCTCTGGACACGCTCTGGACACTCTGGACACGCTCTGGACACGCTCCGGACACGCTCCGGACACGCTCTGGACACGCTCTGGACACGCTCTGGACACGCTCTGGACACGCTCTGGACACGCTCTGGACACGCTCCGGACACTCCGGACACGCTCTGGACACGCTCTGGACACGCTCTGGACACGCTCCGGACACGCTGGACACGCTCCGGACACGCTCTGGACACGCTCTGGACACGCTCCGGACACGCTCCGGACACGCTCTGGACACGCTCTGGACACTCCGGACACGCTCTGGACACGCTCTGGACACGCTCTGGACACGCTCTGGACACTCTGGACACGCTCTGGACACGCTCCGGACACGCTCTGGACACTCTGGACACGCTCTGGACACGCTCTGGACACGCTCCGGACACGCTCTGGACACTCTGGACACGCTCTGGACACGCTCCGGACACGCTCTGGACACGCTCTGGACACGCTCTGGACACGCTCTGGACACGCTCCGGACACGCTCCGGACACTCCGGACACGCTCTGGACACGCTCCGGACACGCTCTGGACACGCTCAGGACACGCTCTGGACACGCTCTGGACACGGTCCGGACACGCTCCGGACACGCTCTGGACACGCTCTGGACACTCTGGACACGCTCTGGACACGCTCTGGACACGCTCTGGACACTCTGGACACGCTCTGGACACTCTGGACACGCTCTGGACACGCTCTGGACACTCTGGACACTCTGGACACGCTCCGGACACGCTCCGGACACGCTCAGGACACGCTCAGGACACTCCGGACACGCTCCGGACACGCTCCGGACACGCTGGACACGCTCTGGACACGCTCTGGACACGCTCTGGACACGCTCTGGACACGCTCTGGACACTCTGGACACGCTCCGGACACGCTCTGGACACGCTCAGGACACGCTCCGGACACTCTGGACACGCTCCGGACACTCTGGACACGCTCTGGACACGCTCTGGACACGCTCTGGACACGCTCTGGACACGCTCAGGACACGCTCCGGACACGCTCTGGACACGCTCAGGACACGCTCTGGACACGCTCTGGACACGCTCTGGACACGCTCCGGACACTCTGGACACGCTCTGGACACTCTGGACACGCTCCGGACACTCTGGACACGCTCTGGACACGCTCTGGACACGCTCCGGACACGCTCTGGACACGCTCTGGACACTCTGGACACGCTCTGGACACGCTCCGGACACGCTCTGGACACTCTGGACACGCTCAGGACACGCTCTGGACACGCTCTGGACACGCTCCGGACACGCTCTGGACACGCTCCGGACACGCTCTGGACACTCTGGACACGCTCAGGACACGCTCCGGACACGCTCTGGACACGCTCTGGACACTCTGGACACGCTCTGGACACGCTCTGGACACGCTCCGGACACGCTCCGGACACGCTCAGGACACGCTCTGGACACGCTCTGGACACGCTCTGGACACTCTGGACACGCTCTGGACACGCTCTGGACACTCTGGACACGCTCCGGACACGCTCTGGACACGCTCTGGACACGCTCTGGATACGCTCCGGACACGCTCAGGACACGCTCAGGACACGCTCTGGACACTCTGGACACGCTCTGGACACTCTGGACACGCTCTGGACACGCTCCGGACACGCTCTGGACACTCTGGACACGCTCTGGACACGCTCTGGACACGCTCTGGACACGCTCCGGACACGCTCTGGACACTCTGGACACTCTGGACACTCTGGACACGCTCCGGACACGCTCCGGACACGCTCTGGACACGCTCTGGACACTCTGGACACGCTCTGGACACACTCTGGACACGCTCTGGACACGCTCTGGACACGCTCTGGACACGCTCTGGACACTCTGGACACTCTGGACACTCTGGACACGCTCCGGACACGCTCTGGACACGCTCTGGACACGCTCTGGACACTCTGGACACGCTCTGGACACGCTCTGGACACGCTCTGGACACTCTGGACACGCTCTGGACACGCTCTGGACACGCTCCGGACACGCTCTGGACACGCTCTGGACACTCTGGACACGCTCTGGACACGCTCTGGACACTCTCTGGACACGCTCTGGACACTCTGGACACGCTCTGGACACGCTCTGGACACTCTGGACATGCTCTGGACACTCTCTGGACACGCTCTGGACACTCTGGACACGCTCTGGACACGCTCTGGACACGCTGCGGACACGCTCCGGACACGCTCTGGACACGCTCTGGACACTCTGGACACGCTCTGGACACTCTGGACACACTCTGGACACGCTCTGGACACGCTCCGGACACGCTCTGGACACGCTCAGGACACGCTCTGGACACTCCGGACACGCTCTGGACACTCTCTGGACACGCTCTGGACACGCTCTGGACACGCTCTGGACACGCTCTGGACACTCTGGACACTCTGGACACTCTGGACACGCTCCGGACACGCTCTGGACACGCTCTGGACACTCTGGACACGCTCTGGACACGCCCTGGACACGCTCTGGACACTCTGGACACGCTCTGGACACGCTCTGGACACGCTCCGGACACGCTCCGGACACGCTCCAGACACGCTCAGGACACTCTGGACACGCTCTGGACACGCTCTGGACACGCTCTGGACACGCTCCGGACACGCTCTGGACACGCTCCGGACACGCTCTGGACACTCTGGACACGCTCTGGACACGCCCTGGACACGCTCTGGACACGCTCTGGACACGCTCTGGACACGCCCTGGACACGCTCTGGACACGCTCTGGACACTCTGGACACGCTCCGGACATGCTCTGGACACTCTGGACACGCTCCGGACACGCTCTGGACACTCTGGACACGCTCTGGACACGCTCTGGACACTCCGGACACGTTCTGGACACGCTCTGGACACGCTCTGGACACGCTCTGGACACTCCGGACACGTTCTGGACACGCTCTGGACACTCTGGACACGCTCTGGACACGCTCTGGACACGCTCTGGACACGCTCTGGACACGCTCTGGACACGCTCCAGACACTCTGGACACGCTCTGGACACGCTCTGGACACGCTCTGGACACGCTCTGGACACGCTCTGGACACTCTGGACACGCTCTGGACACGCTCTGGACACGCTCCAGACACTCTGGACACGCCCTGGACACGCTCTGGACACTCTGGACACGCTCTGGACACGCTCCGGACACGCTCTGGACACGCCCTGGACACGCTCTGGACACTCCGGACACGCTCCGGACACGCTCTGGACACTCTGGACACGCTCTGGACACGCTCTGGACACGCTCTGGACACTCTGGACACGCTCTGGACACGCTCTGGACACGCTCTGGACACGCTCTGGACACTCTGGACACTCCGGACACGCTCTGGACACTCTGGACACGCTCTGGACACGCTCCGGACACGCTCTGGACATGCTCTGGACATGGTCCGGACACGCTCCGGACACGCTCTGGACACGCTCTGGACATGCTCTGGACACGCTCCGGACACGCTCTGGACACGCTCTGGACACGCTCTGGACACGCTCCGGACACGCTCTGGACACGCTCTGGACACGCTCTGGACACGCTCTGGACACTCTGGACACGCTCTGGACACGCTCTGGACACGCTCTGGACACTCTGGACACGCTCTGGACACTCTGGACACGCTCTGGACACTCTGGACACGCTCTGGACACGCTCCGGACACGCTCTGGACACGCTCTGGACACGCTCTGGACACGCTCCGGACACGCTCTGGACACGCTCCGGACACGCTCTGGACACTCTGGACACGCTCTGGACACGCTCCGGACACGCTCTGGACACGCTCTGGACACGCTCTGGACACGCTCTGGACACGCTCCGGACACGCTCTGGACACTCTGGACACGCTCTGGACACGCCCTGGACACGCTCTGGACACTCTGGACACGCTCTGGACACGCTCTGGACACGCTCCGGACACGCTCCGGACACGCTCCAGACACGCTCAGGACACTCTGGACACGCTCTGGACACTCTGGACACGCTCTGGACACGCTCTGGACACGCTCTGGACACGCTCCGGACACGCTCTGGACACGCTCTGGACACGCTCTGGACACTCTGGACACGCTCTGGACACGCTCCGGACACGCTCTGGACACGCTCCGGACACGCTCTGGACACTCTGGACACGCTCCGGACACGCTCTGGACACGCTCTGGACACTCCGGACACGTTCTGGACACGCTCTGGACACTCTGGACACTCTGGACACGCTCTGGACACTCTGGACACGCTCCGGACATGCTCCGGACACGCTCTGGACACGCTCTGGACACGCTCCGGACACGCTCTGGACACTCTGGACACGCTCCGGACATGCTCTGGACACGCTCTGGACACTCCGGACACGTTCTGGACACGCTCTGGACACTCCGGACACGTTCTGGACACGCTCTGGACACTCTGGACACGCTCTGGACACTCTGGACACGCTCTGGACACTCTGGACACGCTCCGGACATGCTCTGGACACGCTCTGGACACTCCGGACACGCTCCGGACACGCTCTGGACACTCTGGACACGCTCTGGACACGCTCTGGACACGCTCTGGACACTCTGGACACGCTCTGGACACGCTCTGGACACGCTCTGGACACTCTGGACACGCTCTGGACACGCTCTGGACACGCTCTGGACACTCTGGACACGCTCTGGACACTCTGGACACTCCGGACACGCTCTGGACACGCTCTGGACACGCTCCGGACACGCTCTGGACATGCTCTGGACATGGTCCGGACACGCTCCGGACACGCTCTGGACACGCTCTGGACACGCTCTGGACACGCTCCGGACACGCTCTGGACACGCTCTGGACACGCTCTGGACACGCTCCGGACACGCTCTGGACACGCTCTGGACACGCTCTGGACACGCTCCGGACACGCTCTGGACACGCTCCGGACACGCTCTGGACACGCTCTGGACACGCTCCGGACACGCTCTGGACATGCTCTGGACACGCTCTGGACACGCTCTGGACACTCTGGACACGCTCTGGACACGCTCTGGACACGCTCCGGACACGCTCTGGACACGCTCTGGACACTCTGGACACGCTCCGGACACGCTCTGGACACGCTCTGGACACGCTCTGGACACGCTCTGGACACTCTGGACACGCTCTGGACACGCTCTGGACACGCTCCGGACACGCTCTGGACACGCTCTGGACACTCTGGACACGCTCCGGACACGCTCTGGACACGCTCTGGACACGCTCTGGACACGCTCTGGACACGCTCCGGACACTCCGGACACGCTCTGGACACGCTCTGGACACGCTCTGGACACGCTCCGGACACGCTGGACACGCTCCGGACACGCTCTGGACACGCTCTGGACACGCTCTGGACACGCTCTGGACACGCTCTGGACACTCCGGACACGCTCTGGACACGCTCTGGACACGCTCTGGACACCGCTCCGGACACGCTCCGGAAACGCTCAGGACACGCTCTGGACACGCTCTGGACACGCTCTGGACACTCTGGACACGCTCTGGACACGCTCCGGACACGCTCTGGACACTCTGGACACGCTCTGGACACGCTCTGGACACGCTCTGGACACTCCGGACACGCTCTGGACACGCTCTGGACACGCTCTGGACACGCTCCGGACACTCCGGACACGCTCTGGACACGCTCTGGACACGCTCTGGACACGCTCCGGACACGCTCCGGACACTCCGGACACGCTCTGGACACGCTCCGGACACGCTCAGGACACGCTGAGGACACGCTCTGGACACGCTCAGGACACGCTCAGGACACGCTGAGGACACGCTCTGGACACGCTCAGGACACGCTCTGGACACGCTCTGGACACGGTCCGGACACGCTCCGGACACGCTCTGGACACGCTCTGGACACTCTGGACACGCTCTGGACACGCTCTGGACACGCTCTGGACACGCTCTGGACACTCTGGACACGCTCTGGACACGCTCTGGACACTCTGGACACTCTGGACACGCTCCGGACACGCTCCGGACACGCTCAGGACACGCTCAGGACACTCCGGACACGCTCCGGACACGCTCCGGACACGCTGGACACGCTCTGGACACGCTCTGGACACGCTCTGGACACGCTCTGGACACGCTCTGGACACTCTGGACACGCTCCGGACACGCTCTGGACACGCTCAGGACACGCTCCGGACACTCTGGACACGCTCCGGACACTCTGGACACGCTCTGGACACGCTCTGGACACGCTCTGGACACGCTCAGGACACGCTCCGGACACGCTCTGGACACGCTCTGGACACGCTCTGGACACTCTGGACACGCTCCGGACACTCTGGACACGCTCCGGACACTCTGGACACGCTCTGGACACGCTCCGGACACGCTCTGGACACGCTCAGGACACGCTCTGGACACGCTCTGGACACGCTCTGGACACGCTCTGGACACGCTCTGGACACTGTGGACACGCTCTGGACACTCTGGACACGCTCTGGACACTCTGGACACGCTCCGGACACGCTCTGGACACGCTCTGGACACTCTGGACACGCTCTGGACACTCTGGACACGCTCCGGACACTCTGGACACGCTCTGGACACTCTGGACACGCTCTGGACACTCTGGACACGCTCTGGACACTCTGGACACGCTCCGGACACGCTCTGGACACGCTCTGGACACTCTGGACACGCTCTGGACACTCTGGACACGCTCAGGACACGCTCTGGACACGCTCTGGACACGCTCTGGACACGCTCTGGACACGCTCTGGACACTCCGGACACGCTCTGGACACTCTGGACACGCTCAGGACACGCTCTGGACACGCTCTGGACACGCTCCGGACACGCTCTGGACACGCTCCGGACACGCTCTGGACACTCTGGACACGCTCAGGACACGCTCCGGACACGCTCTGGACACGCTCTGGACACTCTGGACACGCTCTGGACACTCTGGACACGCTCTGGACACGCTCTGGACACGCTCCGGACACGCTCCGGACACGCTCAGGACACGCTCTGGACACGCTCTGGACACGCTCTGGACACTCTGGACACGCTCTGGACACGCTCTGGACACGCTCCGGACACGCTCCGGACACGCTCAGGACACGCTCTGGACACGCTCTGGACACGCTCTGGACACTCTGGACACGCTCTGGACACTCTGGACATGCTCTGGACACTCTGGACACGCTCTGGACACGCTCCGGACACGCTCTGGACACGCTCTGGACACGCTCTGGACACGCTCCGGACACGCTCAGGACACGCTCAGGACACGCTCTGGACACGCTCTGGACACTCTGGACACGCTCTGGACACTCTGGACACGCTCTGGACACGCTCAGGACACGCTCTGGACACTCCGGACATGCTCCGGACACGCTCTGGACACGCTCTGGACACGCTCTGGACACTCTGGACACGCTCTGGACACGCTCCGGACACGCTCTGGACACTCTGGACACGCTCTGGACACGCTCTGGACACGCTCTGGACACGCTCCGGACACGCTCTGGACACTCTGGACACTCTGGACACTCTGGACACGCTCCGGACACGCTCCGGACACGCTCTGGACACGCTCTGGACACTCTGGACACGCTCTGGACACACTCTGGACACGCTCTGGACACGCTCTGGACACGCTCTGGACACGCTCTGGACACTCTGGACACTCTGGACACTCTGGACACGCTCCGGACACGCTCTGGACACGCTCTGGACACGCTCTGGACACTCTGGACACGCTCTGGACACGCTCTGGACACGCTCTGGACACTCTGGACACGCTCTGGACACGCTCTGGACACGCTCCGGACACGCTCTGGACACGCTCTGGACACTCTGGACACGCTCTGGACACTCTCTGGACACGCTCTGGACACTCTCTGGACACGCTCTGGACACTCTGGACACGCTCTGGACACGCTCTGGACACGCTCTGGACACGCTCTGGACACTCTGGACACGCTCTGGACACGCTCTGGACACGCACGGGACACGCTCTGGACACGCTCTGGACACGCTCTGGACACTCTGGACACGCTCTGGACACTCTCTGGACACGCTCTGGACACGCTCTGGACACGCTCTGGACACGCTCTGGACACGCTCTGGACACGCACGGGACACGCTCTGGACACGCTCTGGACACGCTCTGGACACTCTGGACACGCTCTGGACACTCTCTGGACACGCTCTGGACACGCTCTGGACACGCTGCGGACACGCTCTGGACACTCTGGACACGCTCTGGACACGCCCTGGACACGCTCTGGACACTCTGGACACGCTCTGGACACGCTCTGGACACGCTCCGGACACGCTCCGGACACGCTCCAGACACGCTCAGGACACTCTGGACACGCTCTGGACACTCTGGACACGCTCTGGACACGCTCTGGACACGCTCTGGACACGCTCCGGACACGCTCTGGACACGCTCTGGACACGCTCTGGACACTCTGGACACGCTCTGGACACGCTCCGGACACGCTCTGGACACGCTCCGGACACGCTCTGGACACTCTGGACACGCTCCGGACACGCTCTGGACACGCTCTGGACACTCCGGACACGTTCTGGACACGCTCTGGACACTCTGGACACTCTGGACACGCTCTGGACACTCTGGACACGCTCCGGACATGCTCCGGACACGCTCTGGACACGCTCTGGACACGCTCCGGACACGCTCTGGACACTCTGGACACGCTCCGGACATGCTCTGGACACGCTCTGGACACTCCGGACACGTTCTGGACACGCTCTGGACACTCTGGACACGCTCTGGACACTCTGGACACGCTCTGGACACTCTGGACACGCTCCGGACATGCTCTGGACACGCTCTGGACACTCCGGACACGCTCCGGACACGCTCTGGACACTCTGGACACGCTCTGGACACGCTCTGGACACGCTCTGGACACTCTGGACACGCTCTGGACACGCTCTGGACACGCTCTGGACACTCTGGACACGCTCTGGACACGCTCTGGACACGCTCTGGACACTCTGGACACGCTCTGGACACTCTGGACACTCCGGACACGCTCTGGACACTCTGGACACGCTCTGGACACGCTCCGGACACGCTCTGGACATGCTCTGGACATGGTCCGGACACGCTCCGGACACGCTCTGGACACGCTCTGGACACGCTCTGGACACGCTCCGGACACGCTCTGGACACGCTCTGGACACGCTCTGGACACGCTCCGGACACGCTCTGGACACGCTCTGGACACGCTCTGGACACGCTCCGGACACGCTCTGGACACGCTCTGGACACGCTCCGGACACGCTCTGGACATGCTCTGGACACGCTCTGGACACGCTCTGGACACTCTGGACACGCTCTGGACACGCTCTGGACACGCTCCGGACACGCTCTGGACACGCTCTGGACACTCTGGACACGCTCCGGACACGCTCTGGACACGCTCTGGACACGCTCTGGACACGCTCTGGACACTCTGGACACGCTCTGGACACGCTCTGGACACGCTCCGGACACGCTCTGGACACGCTCTGGACACGCTCTGGACACGCTCCGGACACTCCGGACACGCTCTGGACACGCTCTGGACACGCTCTGGACACGCTCCGGACACGCTCCGGACACTCCGGACACGCTCTGGACACGCTCCGGACACGCTCAGGACACGCTGAGGACACGCTCTGGACACGCTCAGGACACGCTCTGGACACTCTGGACACGCTCTGGACACGCTGCGGACACGCTCCGGACACGCTCTGGACACGCTCTGGACACTCTGGACACGCTCTGGACACTCTGGACACACTCTGGACACGCTCTGGACACGCTCCGGACACGCTCTGGACACGCTCAGGACACGCTCTGGACACTCTGGACACGCTCTGGACACGCTCCGGACACGCTCTGGACACGCTCCGGACACGCTCTGGACACTCTGGACACGCTCCGGACACGCTCTGGACACGCTCTGGACACTCCGGACACGTTCTGGACACGCTCTGGACACTCTGGACACTCTGGACACGCTCTGGACACTCTGGACACGCTCCGGACATGCTCCGGACACGCTCTGGACACGCTCTGGACACGCTCCGGACACGCTCTGGACACTCTGGACACGCTCCGGACATGCTCTGGACACGCTCTGGACACTCCGGACACGTTCTGGACACGCTCTGGACACTCCGGACACGTTCTGGACACGCTCTGGACACTCTGGACACGCTCTGGACACTCTGGACACGCTCTGGACACTCTGGACACGCTCCGGACATGCTCTGGACACGCTCTGGACACTCCGGACACGCTCCGGACACGCTCTGGACACTCTGGACACGCTCTGGACACGCTCTGGACACGCTCTGGACACTCTGGACACGCTCTGGACACGCTCTGGACACGCTCTGGACACTCTGGACACGCTCTGGACACGCTCTGGACACGCTCTGGACACTCTGGACACGCTCTGGACACTCTGGACACGCTCTGGACACTCTGGACACGCTCTGGACACGCTCCGGACACGCTCTGGACATGCTCTGGACATGGTCCGGACACGCTCCGGACACGCTCTGGACACGCTCTGGACACGCTCTGGACACGCTCCGGACACGCTCTGGACACGCTCTGGACACGCTCTGGACACGCTCCGGACACGCTCTGGACACGCTCTGGACACGCTCTGGACACGCTCCGGACACGCTCTGGACACGCTCTGGACACGCTCCGGACACGCTCTGGACATGCTCTGGACACGCTCTGGACACGCTCTGGACACTCTGGACACGCTCTGGACACGCTCTGGACACGCTCCGGACACGCTCTGGACACGCTCTGGACACTCTGGACACGCTCCGGACACGCTCTGGACACGCTCTGGACACGCTCTGGACACGCTCTGGACACTCTGGACACGCTCTGGACACGCTCTGGACACGCTCCGGACACGCTCTGGACACGCTCTGGACACTCTGGACACGCTCCGGACACGCTCTGGACACGCTCTGGACACGCTCTGGACACGCTCTGGACACGCTCCGGACACTCCGGACACGCTCTGGACACGCTCTGGACACGCTCTGGACACGCTCCGGACACGCTGGACACGCTCCGGACACGCTCTGGACACGCTCTGGACACGCTCTGGACACGCTCTGGACACGCTCTGGACACTCCGGACACGCTCTGGACACGCTCTGGACACGCTCTGGACACGCTCCGGACACGCTCCGGAAACGCTCAGGACACGCTCTGGACACGCTCTGGACACGCTCTGGACACTCTGGACACGCTCTGGACACGCTCCGGACACGCTCTGGACACTCTGGACACGCTCTGGACACGCTCTGGACACGCTCTGGACACTCCGGACACGCTCTGGACACGCTCTGGACACGCTCTGGACACGCTCCGGACACTCCGGACACGCTCTGGACACGCTCTGGACACGCTCTGGACACGCTCCGGACACGCTCCGGACACTCCGGACACGCTCTGGACACGCTCCGGACACGCTCAGGACACGCTGAGGACACGCTCTGGACACGCTCAGGACACGCTCAGGACACGCTGAGGACACGCTCTGGACACGCTCAGGACACGCTCTGGACACGCTCTGGACACGGTCCGGACACGCTCCGGACACGCTCTGGACACGCTCTGGACACTCTGGACACGCTCTGGACACGCTCTGGACACGCTCTGGACACGCTCTGGACACTCTGGACACGCTCTGGACACGCTCTGGACACTCTGGACACTCTGGACACGCTCCGGACACGCTCCGGACACGCTCAGGACACGCTCAGGACACTCCGGACACGCTCCGGACACGCTCCGGACACGCTGGACACGCTCTGGACACGCTCTGGACACGCTCTGGACACGCTCTGGACACGCTCTGGACACTCTGGACACGCTCCGGACACGCTCTGGACACGCTCAGGACACGCTCCGGACACTCTGGACACGCTCCGGACACTCTGGACACGCTCTGGACACGCTCTGGACACGCTCTGGACACGCTCTGGACACGCTCAGGACACGCTCCGGACACGCTCTGGACACGCTCTGGACACGCTCTGGACACTCTGGACACGCTCCGGACACTCTGGACACGCTCCGGACACTCTGGACACGCTCTGGACACGCTCCGGACACGCTCTGGACACGCTCAGGACACGCTCTGGACACGCTCTGGACACGCTCTGGACACGCTCTGGACACGCTCTGGACACTGTGGACACGCTCTGGACACTCTGGACACGCTCTGGACACTCTGGACACGCTCCGGACACGCTCTGGACACGCTCTGGACACTCTGGACACGCTCTGGACACTCTGGACACGCTCCGGACACTCTGGACACGCTCCGGACACGCTCTGGACACGCTCTGGACACTCTGGACACGCTCTGGACACTCTGGACACGCTCTGGACACTCTGGACACGCTCAGGACACGCTCTGGACACGCTCTGGACACGCTCTGGACACGCTCTGGACACGCTCTGGACACTCCGGACACGCTCTGGACACTCTGGACACGCTCAGGACACGCTCTGGACACGCTCTGGACACGCTCCGGACACGCTCTGGACACGCTCCGGACACGCTCTGGACACTCTGGACACGCTCAGGACACGCTCCGGACACGCTCTGGACACGCTCTGGACACTCTGGACACGCTCTGGACACTCTGGACACGCTCTGGACACGCTCTGGACACGCTCCGGACACGCTCCGGACACGCTCAGGACACGCTCTGGACACGCTCTGGACACGCTCTGGACACTCTGGACACGCTCTGGACACGCTCCGGACACGCTCCGGACACGCTCCGGACACGCTCAGGACACGCTCTGGACACGCTCTGGACACGCTCTGGACACTCTGGACACGCTCTGGACACTCTGGACATGCTCTGGACACTCTGGACACGCTCTGGACACGCTCCGGACACGCTCTGGACACGCTCTGGACACGCTCTGGACACGCTCCGGACACGCTCAGGACACGCTCAGGACACGCTCTGGACACGCTCTGGACACTCTGGACACGCTCTGGACACTCTGGACACGCTCTGGACACGCTCAGGACACGCTCTGGACACTCCGGACATGCTCCGGACACGCTCTGGACACGCTCTGGACACGCTCTGGACACTCTGGACACGCTCTGGACACGCTCCGGACACGCTCTGGACACTCTGGACACGCTCTGGACACGCTCTGGACACGCTCTGGACACGCTCCGGACACGCTCTGGACACTCTGGACACTCTGGACACTCTGGACACGCTCCGGACACGCTCCGGACACGCTCTGGACACGCTCTGGACACTCTGGACACGCTCTGGACACACTCTGGACACGCTCTGGACACGCTCTGGACACGCTCTGGACACGCTCTGGACACTCTGGACACTCTGGACACTCTGGACACGCTCCGGACACGCTCTGGACACGCTCTGGACACGCTCTGGACACTCTGGACACGCTCTGGACACGCTCTGGACACGCTCTGGACACTCTGGACACGCTCTGGACACGCTCTGGACACGCTCCGGACACGCTCTGGACACGCTCTGGACACTCTGGACACGCTCTGGACACTCTCTGGACACGCTCTGGACACTCTCTGGACACGCTCTGGACACTCTGGACACGCTCTGGACACGCTCTGGACACGCTCTGGACACGCTCTGGACACTCTGGACACGCTCTGGACACGCTGCGGACACGCTCTGGACACGCTCTGGACACGCACGGGACACGCTCTGGACACGCTCTGGACACGCTCTGGACACTCTGGACACGCTCTGGACACTCTCTGGACACGCTCTGGACACGCTCTGGACACGCTGCGGACACGCTCTGGACACGCTCTGGACACGCTCTGGACACGCTCTGGACACTCTGGACACGCTCTGGACACGCTGCGGACACGCTCCGGACACGCTCTGGACACGCTCTGGACACTCTGGACACGCTCTGGACACTCTGGACACACTCTGGACACGCTCTGGACACGCTCCGGACACGCTCTGGACACGCTCAGGACACGCTCTGGACACTCCGGACACGCTCTGGACACTCCAGCCACCCTCTGTTCCACTCCAGCCACTCCGGCCACCCCTCTGAGCACTCCGGCCACCCTCTGACCACTGCAGACACCCTCTGACCACTCTCCGGCCACCCCCTGACCACTCCAGCCCCTCTGTCCCTCCTGTGTCCACTCTCCGGCCACCCCCTGACCACTCCAGCCCCTCCGTCCCCCCGTGTCCCCGCTCCGGCCGCTCTCCGGCCGCTCTCCGGCCGCACTCACACGGCCGCAGCCTCGGCGCCTCCAGGATGTTCAGGCGCCGCTTCTTGCGCCAGCACCGGGCGGGGTACGAGTACAGCTGGCCTGGGCAGTGGCCTGGGGATGGACAGAGTGACCACACTGACCACACTGACCACTGAACCCCCAGAGTGACCATTGAACCCCCAGAGTGACCACAGAGTGACCCAACTGACCCCACGGGGTGCGAGTACAGCTGGCCTGGGCAGTGGCCTGGGGATGGACAGAGTGACCACACTGACCACAGTGACCACTGCACCCCCACAGTGACCACAGTGACCACTGCACCCCCACAGTGACCACCGCACCCCCAGAGTGACCATTGAACCCCCAGAGTGACCACAGAGTGACCCAAACTGACCCCACGGGGTGCGAGTGCAGCTGGCCGGGACAGTGGCCTGGGACGTGGCCGGACACCGAGTGACCACAGTGACCACAGTGACCGCAGTGACCACAGAGTGACCCTGGCCCCAAACTGACCTGACCTGACCTGGGGGTCCCTCCCCATTTTGGGGGTCCCTCCCCATCCCGGGGGTCCCGGGGGTCTCTCTCCCCATCCCGGGGGTCCTGAGGGGGTCCCTCCCCATTTTGGGGGTCCCTCCCCATCCCGGGGGTCCCTCCCCATCCCGGCCATTCTGAGGGGGTCTCTCCCCATTTTGGGGCTCTCTCCCCATTCCCGGGGGTCTCTCCCCAATCTCGGGGGTCCCCAGGGGCTCCCGGGGTCCCTCCCCATTTCAGGGGTCCCGTGGGGGTCCCTGCCCACTCCAGGGGTCTCTCCCCAATCCCAGGGGTCCCTCCCCATTTCGGGGGTCCCTCCCCATTTCGGGGGTCCCTCCCCATTCCCGGGGGTCTCTCCCCAATCCCAGGGGTCCCTCCCCATTTCGGGGGTCCCTCCCCATTTCGGGGGTCCCTCCCCATTCCCGGGGGTCTCTCCCCAATCCCAGGGGTCTCTCCCCATTCCCGGGGGTCCCTCCCCATTCCTGGGGGTCTCTCCCCATTTCGGGGGTCCCTCCCCATTTCAGGGGTCCCGTGGGGGTCCCTGCCCACTCCAGGGGTCTCTCCCCAATCCCAGGGGTCCCTCCCCATTTCGGGGGTCCCTCCCCATTTCGGGGGTCTCTCCCCATCCCCGGGGGTCCCTCCCCATTTCGGGGGTCCCTCCCCATTTCGGGGGTCTCTCCCCATTCCCGGGGGTCTCTCCCCATCCCCGGGGGTCTCTCCCCATTTCGGGGGTCCCTCCCCATTTCGGGGGTCCCTCCCCATTCCCGGGGGTCCCTCCCCATCCCCGGGGGTCTCTCCCCATCCCCGGGGGTCTCTCCCCATTTCGGGGGTCCCTCCCCATTTCGGGGGTCCCTCCCCATTCCCGGGGGTCCCTCCCCATTCCCGGGGGTCTCTCCCCAATCCCAGGGCTCTCTCCCCATTCCCAGGGGACCCGGGGGTCCCTCCCAATCCGGGGGTCCCGGGGGTCCCTGCCCACGCCGGGGGTCTCACCGGGGCGCCGCTGGGCGCCGTCCATCCAGCTGTAGGAGTTGCTCTGGGCTCCCTCCCCATTTCGGGGCTCCCTCCCCATTTTGGGGCTCTCTCCCCATTCCCAGGGGTCCCGGGGTCCCTCCCCAATCCCGGGGGTCCCGGGGGTCCCTGCCCACGCCGGGGGTCTCACCGGGGCGCCGGTGGGCACTGTCCATCCAGATGTAGGAGTTGCTCTGGGCCACGCCGGTCTGCGCGTCCAGGAAGGGCAGGCGGAGGCTGCGCTCGGCGCAGAGCCGCGCGTTGTAGCTGCGGCAGTGCTCCAGCGCCTCGCGGTAGAACTCCTCGCCCAGGCTGCGGGGGCACCCGCCTGAACCCCCAAAATCCCCGGCAAAACACCCCCCAAAATCCCCCCCAAAAATCCCCGCAAAATCCGCCCCGAAACGCCCACAAAATCCGCCCCGAAATCCCCCAAACCCCGCTCAAAATACACCCCAAATCCGCCCCAAATCCACAACAAAATCCACCCCAAATACCCCCAAAATCCACCCAAAAATCCGTGCAAAATCCGCCCAAAATCCCCCTAAAATACCCCCCAAATACCCCCAAAATCCCCCCAAAAATCCCCGCAAAATCCGCCCCGAAACGCCCACAAAATCCGCCCCGAAATCCCCCAAACTCCGCTCAAAACCCACCCGAAATCCGCTCAAAACGCACCCAAAATCCGCCCCAAATCCACAACAAAATCCACAACAAAATCCACCCCCAAATACCCCCCAAAATCCACCCAAAAATCCGTGCAAAATCCGCCCAAAATCCCCCTAAAACACCCCCCAAAATCCCCCAAAAATCCCCGCAAAATCCGCCCCGAAACGCCCACAAAATCCGCCCCAAAATCCCCCAAACTCCGCTCAAAATACACCCCAAATCTGCCCCAAATCCACAACAAAATCCACCCCCAAATACCCCCAAAATCCACCCAAAAATCCGTGCAAAATCCGCCCAGAATCCCCCTAAAATACCCCCCAAATAGCCACAAAATACCCCCAAAAATCTGCCCCCAAATACCCCCAAAATCCGCCCCCAAATACCCACAAAATACCTCCAAAATTCCTGCAAAATTCCCCCAAAAATCCACCCAAAAATACTCCAAACTCCGCTCAAAATACACCCCAAAATCCGCTCCAAATCCACCCGAAATCCCCACAAAATACCCCCAAAATCTGCCTCCAAATACCCACAAAATACCCCCAAAAATCTGCCCCCAAATACCCCCAAAATCTGCCCCCAAATACCCACAAAATACCCCAAAATCCAGCCAAAATCTGCAACAGAATCCACCCCAAATACCCACAAAACACCCCCCAAAATTCCGGCAAAATTCCCCAAAAATCCACAACAAAATCTGCCCCCAAATACCCGCAAAATACCCCCCAAAAATCCCCCCCAAAATTCCCACAAAATCTGCTCAAAATCTGCCCAAAATACCCCCAAAATCCACCCCGAAATTTCCCCAAACCCGCGACAGAATCCGCCCCCAAATACCCACAAAATACCCCCAGAATCCGCCCCAAAATTCCCCGATAATCCACCCCAAAATTCTGGCAAAATCCGCTCAAAATCTGCCCAAAATCCACCCCCAAATACCCACAAAATACCCCAAAAATTCCCCCAAAATCTGCCCAAAATCTGCCCTGAAATACCCACAAATCCGGCCCGAAATACCCCCAAAATCCTCCTCAAAATCCACCCCAAATCTGCTCAAAATCCACCCAAAATCTGTCCAAAATCCACCCAAAAATCCACCGAAAATACTGCTCCAAAATCCATAGGAAGTCCCCCCAAAATCTGCCCAAAATCCGCCCCAAAATCCACTTAAAAATCCTCCCCAAAATCCACCCGAAATTCCCCCAAAATCCCCAAAATTCACCCAAAATTCGCCCAAAATCCACCCCAAAATCCACAAAAAGTCCCCCCAAAATCTGCCACAAAATCCACCCTAAAATTCGCCCAAAATCCACCCCAAAATCAGCTCAAAATCCGCCACAAATCCACTCAAAATCCCCCGAACATCCGCCCCAAAATCCGCCCAAAATTCCCCCTAAAATCCCCCTAAAATCCCCCTAAAATCTGCCCCAATATCTCCCCTAAATCCACCTCAAATCTGCCCCAAAACCCCCCAAAATCCGCTCAAAATCCCTCAAACATCCGCCCTAAAATCCACCCCAAAATCCGCCCAAAATTCCCCCTAAAACCCCCCTAAAATCTGCCCCAAAATCCTCCGAAAATCCACCCCAAAATCCACCCTAAATCCACCCAATATTGTCCCAAAAATCCACCCCAAAATCTGCCTAAAAATCTGCCCCAAAATCCACCCAAATCCACCCCAAAAATCCACCCCAAAATCCGCCCCAAAATCAGCTCAAAATCCGCCACAAATCCACTCAAAATCCCCTGAACATCTGCCCCAAAATCAACCCCAAAATCCACCCAAAATCTGCCCCCAATCCGCCCAAAATACACCCCAAAATTCACCCAAATTCCATCCAAAATCCGCCCCAAAATTCACCCCAAGATCCACCCAAAATCCGCCTAAAAATCTGCCCAAAATCCACAACAAAATCCGCCCAAAATCTGCCTAAAAGTGCCCCAAAATCCGCCCCAAAGTCGCCCCAAAATCCGCCTAAAAGTCCACCCAAAACCTGCCACAAAATCCGCCACAAAATCCACCCATAATCCCCACAAAATCTAATCCACCCATAATCCCCACAAAATCTGCCCCAAAATCCGCCCCAAAATCTCCTGAAATCCACCCAAAATCCATCTCAAAATCCGCCGCAAAATCCCTCAAAATCCACCTAAAAATCCGCCTAAAAATCCACCCCAAAATCCGCCCCAAAATCCGCCCCAATATTCCCCCTAAATCCACCGCAAATGCGCCCCAAAATCCCCCAAAATCCGCCCAAAATCCGCCCCAAAAGTCACCCAAAATCCCCCAAAAATCCACTCAAAATTCGCCCAAAATCGCCCCAAATCCACCCAAAATGCGCCTCAAATCCCCCCAAAATCCGCCCCAAATCCACCCAAAATCTGCCAAAAATCCGCTCAAAATCCCCCAAAATCCACCCCAAATCCGGCCAAAATTTCCGCAAAATCCACACAAAGTCCCTCCAAAATCCACCCCAAATTCGCCCCAAAATCCACCCAAAATCCCCTGCAAAATCCACTCAAAATCTGCCCAAAATCCGCCCAAAAATCGACACCAAAATCTGCCCCAATATTCCCCCAAAATCTACTGCAAATCTGTCCAAAATTCGCCCCAAAATCCACCCCAAAATCCCCCAAAATCCCCCAAAATCCCCCCCAAAATCCACCCCAAAATCCCCCCAAAATCAACCCCAAAATCCCCCAAAATCCCCCCCAAATCCGCCCCAAAATCCCCCAAAATCCCCCAAAATCCCCCAAAATCCCCCCCAAAATCCCCCAAAATCCACCCCAAAATCCCCCCCAAAATCTCCCAAAATCCCCCCCAAATCCACCCCAAAATCCCCCAAAATCCCCCAAATCCGCCAAAATCCCCCAAAATCCCCCAAAATCCCCCCAAATCTGCCCCAAAATCCCCCAAAATCCCCCAAAATCCCGCCCAAAATCCCCCCAAATCCCCAAAATCCCCCAAAATCCCCCAAATTCCCCAAAATCCCCCAAAATCCCCCCCAAATTCCCCCAAAATCCCCAAAATCTCCCAAAATCCCCCCCAAATCATCCCCAAAATCCCCCAAAATCCCCAATATCCCCCCCAAATCCACCCCAAAATCGCCAAAATTCCCCAAAATCCCCAAAATCCCCCCCCAAAATCCACCCAAAATCCCCCAAAATTCACCACTAAATCCACCCCAAAATCCCACCCCAAAAATCTCCCAAAATCCCCCCAAATCTCCCCAAAATCCCCCAATATCCCCCCAAAATCCACCCCAAAATTCCCCAAAATCTCCCAAAATCCACCCCAAAATCCCCCAAAATCCCCCCCAAATCCACCCCAAAATCCCCCAAAATCCCCCCCAAATTTTGGGACCCCCCCAAACCCCTCACGAACCCCAAATTTGGGGACTCCAGACCCCAAAATTTGACCCCAAAATCCTCCCCGGGCCCCGTGGTGCCTTTTGGGGGGGGGGGGCCAGGGTGGGACCCCCAAATTTGGGGAACCCCAAAAAATTTGGGACCCCCCCCAAAAAAATCACGGCCCCCATTTTGGGGGGGACCAAAACCCAAGAACCCTGGAATCCCCCCAAAATGGGGGGACAGTGCCTGGTCTGACCCCCCCAAAATCCTAAAAACCCCCCCGGACACCCCAAAATCTCCAGGGACCCCAAAATCTCCCCGGGACACCCCCAAAATCCCCCTGGGACCCCCAAATCTTGTCCCAGAACACCCAAAATCCCCCCAAAAACTCCTAAATCAGCCCCGGACACCCCAAAATCCCCCAAATCACCCAGGGATCCCCCAAAATCCTCCAGGGCACCCCAAAATTCCCCAAATCCCCTCCCAGGACACCCCAAAAATCCCTGAATCCGCCCAGGACACCCCAATATCCCTTGAGATCCCCCAAAATTCCCCAAATCCCCTCCCGGGACACCCCAAAATCCCTCGGGATCCCCCAAAATCTCCCAAATCCCCTTTGGGACACCCCAAAATCCCCCTGGGAATCCCAAATCGCTTCCCCAGACACCCCAAAATTGCCCAAAATCCCCCCGGACACCCCAAAATCCTGGGAAACCCCAAAATCCCTTCAAGGAACCCCTAAAAATTCCTCTGGGGATGCCAAATCTCCTCCCGGGACCCCCAAAATCCCCCAAAAAACCCGAGAGCCCCCAGAATCCCCCGGGACACCCCAAAATCACCTCGGGACCCCCCAAAATCTGCCCAGGACCCCCCAAAATCCCTCCCAGATCCCCCAGGGGCGGGGCCAGAGCAAAGAGGGCGGGGCCAGAACCAGGATTGGGATCGGGATTGGGATTGGAACCGGGATCGGGGACCGGAACCGGGATCGGGATCGGGACCGGAACCGGGACTGGAACCGGGATTGGGATCGGGATTGGGATCAGGATTGGGGATCGGGAATGGGACCGGAACCGGATTGGGATCGGGATTGGGACAGAGACCGGGACCGGAACCGGATCGGGATCGGGACCGGAACCGGGATTGGGATCGGGATTGGGATCGGATCGGAACTGGGATTGGGATCGGGATTGGGATCGGGGATTGGGACAGAGACCGGGACTGGAACCGGATTGGGATCGGAACCGGAACCGGGACTGGAACTGGGATTGGGATCGGGATTGGGACAGAGACCGGGACTGGAACCGGGACAGGGAACCGGGATTGGGACAGAGACCGGGACTGGAACCGGGATTGGGATCGGGATTGGGATCAGAACCGGGATCGGAACCGGATGGGAACCAGGACGGGAACCGGGATTGGGATCGGAACCGGGATCGGAACCGGGACGGGAACTGGGATAGGGATCGGAACCGGGATCGGAACCGGGACTGGGAGCAGGACTGGGGCTGAGATTTGGACCGAGACCAAGACTGTAACCAGGATAGAACCAGACCGGGATTGGACTGGAACTGGGACAGGGACCGGGATTGGGTCCAGCACCAGGACTGGGACCAGGATCGGGATTGGGACCAGAACTGGGACCAGGGACCGGGACTGGGACCAGGGATTGGAACTGGGATTGGGATTGGAACCGGGACTGGGACCGGGACTGGGACCAGGGACCAGGATTGGAACTGGGATTGGGATCGGAACCGGGATCGGGACCGGGACTGGGATCGGAACCAGGACTGGGACCAGGATTGGGATTGGAACCGGGATTGGGAGTGAGATAAGGACAGAGAGTGAGACTGGAATCAAGATTTGGATCAGAACCGGGACCGGGATTGGGATCAGAACCAGGATTGGGACCGGGATTGGAACTGGGATTGGGACCAGGACTGGATTGAACTGGATTGGAACTGAAACCAGGATTTGGACCGAGACTGAGACTGGAACCGGGATTAGGACCAGGATCAAGATCAGGACGAGAATTGGGACTGGAACCGGGATCGGAACCGGGACTGGGACCAGGATTGAGATCAGGACCAGGACTGGGACCGGGACCGGGATTGGAACCGGGATTGGGACTGGGATCAGGACCGGGATCAGAACCAGGATTGGGACTGGAACCAGGATTGGGGACTGGAACTGGGACAGGGACCGGGATTGGGTCCAGCACCAGGACTGGGACCAGGATCGGGATTGGAACCAGAACTGGGACCAGAATTGGAACTGGGATTGGGATCGGAACCGGGACTGGGACTGGGACCGGGGACTGGGACCAGGACCAGGATTGGAACTGGGATTGGGATCGGAACCGGGATTGGACCAGGATTGGGATTGGAACCAGAACTGGGACTGAGACCAGAATTGGAACTGGGATTGGGATCGGAACCAGGATCGGGGACCAGGACTGGGATCGGAACCCGGGATTGGGACCAGGACTGGGATCGGAACCAGGATTGGACCAGGACTGGGATCGGAACCAGGATTGGGACCGGGACTGGGATCGGAACTGGGATTGGGAGTGAGATAAGGACAGAGAGTGAGATAAGGACAGAGAGTGAGACTGGAATCAGGATTTGGATCAGAACCAGGATTGGGACCCGGGATTGGAACTGGATTGGGACCAGGACTGGGATTGGAACTGGGATTGGGACCGAGACCGGGATCGGAACTGGGATCTGAACCGGGATCGTGACCAGGATCGGGATCGGGGCTGAGACCGGAACCAGGACGGGGATTGTAACCGGGATTGGGACTGGGACTGAGACCGGAACCAGGACCGGGATTGGGATCGGGACCGAGACCAGGACCAGAACCGGGACTAGAACTGGGATCAGGATTGGGACTGGGACCAGGACTGGAACTGGGACTGGGACCAAGACTGGGATTGGGACTGGAATCAGGATTGGGACCGAAACCAGGATCGGAACTGGGGATCAGAACTGGGATCGAACCAGGATCAGGATCAGGACTGGGACTGAGACCGGAACCAGGACCGGAACCAGGACCGGGACTGGGGACCAGGACGGGGATTGGAACCGGGATTGAGATCCAGACTGAGACTGGGATCAGAACCAGAATTGTAACCGGGATTGGGACTGGGACTGAGACCGGAACCAGGACCGGGACTGGGATTGGGGACCGAGACCAGGATCAGAACCGGGGACTAGAACTGGGACCAGGATCGGGATTTGAACCGGGACTGGGACTGGAACCAGGACTGGGATAGGAACTGGGACTGGGATCGGAACCGGGACTGGGACTGGAACTGGGACTGGGATCGGAACCGGGATTGGAACCGGGATAGGGAAACGGAACCAGGACTGGATTGGAACTGGGAGTGGAACCAGGAAGGGACTGGAATTGGGATCAGGATCAGAACGGGATTGGGACCAGGATTGGGATCAGAACCGGGATTGGGACCACAGGGACGGAGGTTCTGGTACCGGAGGGGGGCCCAACTGGGACAGGGACCAGGACTGGGACTGGGATCAGAACCAGGACTGGGATCAGAACTGGGATTGGGACCAGGATTGGGATCAGAACCAGGATCAGAACCAGGACTGGGCCTGGGATCAGAACCAGGACTGGGATCAGAACTCGGATCAGAACTGGGATTGGGACCAGGATTGGGATCAGAACCAGGATCAGAATCAGGACTGGGATGGGGTTGGGACCGGATCAGAACCAGGATTGGGTCTGGGATCAGAACCAGGACTGGGACCAGGATTGGGATCAGGACTGGGGACCGGATCAGAGCTGGGACTGGGATTGGGATCAGAGCTGGGACTGGGACCGGGATTGGGACAAGGATTGGGGATCAGAACCGGGATCAGAACCAGGACTGGGATTGGAGGGGGTGGAGGTTCCAGGTCAGAACCAGGACAGGGACCGGGATTGGGATCAGAACCAGGACTGGGATCAAGAACCGGGATTGGGACCAGGATTGGGATCAGAACCGGGATTGGGACCACAGGGGACGGAGGTTCTGGTACCCGGAGGGGGGGCCCAACTGGGACAGGGACCAGGACTGGGCCTGGGATTGGGATCAGAACCAGGACCAGGATGGGGCTGGGATCGGGATCAGAACAGGACTGGGACCGGGATCAGAACTGGGATCAGAGCCAGGATTGGGACCAGGATTGGGATCAGAACCGGGACTGGGATCAGAAACCGGGACTGGGATCAGAACCGGGACTGGGATTGGGATTGGGATCAGAACCGGGACTGGGATCAGAACCGGGACTGGGATCAGAACCAGGGACTGGGATCAGAACCGAGACTGGGATCAGAACCGGGACTGGATCAGAACCGGGACTGGGATTGGGATTGGGATCAGAACCGGGATTGGGATCAGAACGGGACTGGAATCAGAACTGGGACTGGGATCACAACGGGGATTGGGATCAGAACCGAGACTGGGATCAGAACGGGGACTGGGATCAGAACCGGGACTGGGATCAGAACCGAGACTGGATCAGAACCGGGACTGGGATCAGAATTGGGACTGGGATCAGAACCGGGATTGGGATCAGAACCGGACTGGGATCAGAACCGAGACTGGGATCAGAACCGGGACTGGGATCAGAACCGAGACTGGGATCAGAATTGGGACTGGGATCAGAACCGGGACTGGGATCAGAACCGAGACTGGGATCAGAACCGAGACTGGGATCAGAACCGGGACTGGGATCAGAACCGGGACTGGGACCGGAACTGCAGCTTCACCCTTGCTGCTACCAGGGGTCCCCCAAGGTAAATCCCCCCATCTTTACCCGGGACCCCAACCCCAGGATCCCCATCCCTGCCGGTACCGGGACCCCAACCCCGGGATCTCCATCCCTGCCGGTACCGGGACCCCAACCCCCGGGATCCCCATCCGGGCCGGTACCTGGGACCCCAACCCCAGGATCCACATCCCTGCCGGTACCGGGACCCCCAACCCCGGGATCCACATCCCTGCCGGTACCGGTACCGCAACCCCAGGATCCCCCGATCCCCTGCCGGTACCGGTACCCCAACCCCAGGATCTCCATCCCTGCCGTACCGGGACCCCAACCCCAGGATCTCCATCCCTGCCGGTACCCGGGGACCCCAACCCCGGGATCCACATCCGGGCCGGTACCAGGGACCCCAACCCCAGGATCTCCATCCCTGCCGGTACCGGGACCCCCAACCCCGGGATCCACATCCCCTGCCAGTACCGGGAGCCCAACCCCAGGATCCACATCCGGTGCCGGTACCCGGAGCCCAACCCCCGGGATCTCCATCCCTGCCGGTACCGGGACCCCAACCCCGGGATCCACATCCCTGCCGGTACCGGGACCCCAACCCCAGGATCCACATCCGGGCCGGTACCGGGACCCCCATCCCCGGGATCTCCATCCCCTCCAGGTCTCTCCCAGCCGGTACCCGGGACCCCCTGCCCGGGATCTCCATCCCCTCCAGGTCCATCCCCGCCGGTACCGGGACCCCATGCCCGGGATCTCCATCCCCTCCAGGTCTCTCCCAGCCCGGTACCGGTACGGGACCCCATCCCCGGGATCTCCATCCCCTCCAGGTCCATCCCAGCCGGTACCGGAGCTCCAATCCCCGGTACCCCCCCATCCCCGCCCCTACCGGAGCTCCATCCCCGCCGGTACCGGAGCTCCGCCCCGTGCAGCACCAGATCCCCACCCCCGAGATCCCCATCCCTGCCGGTACCGGAGCTCCAGTGCCCGGATCCCCATCCCCACCGGGTCCATCCCTGCCGGTACCGGACCCCCCAAGCCTGGGATCTCCGTCCCTGCCGGTACCGGGAGCCACCCCCGGGCTCCCCAGCCGGTCCCGGGACCCCACGGCCGGGATCTCCATCTCCCCCCTGTCTCTCCCAGCCGGTACCGGGACCCCAGCCCCGGGACCCCCATCCCCGCCGGGTCCATCCCGACCGGTACCGGAACTCTGATGCCGGGACCCCCCATCCCCAGCCCCGCCACCACCGGAGCTCCAATCCTGGCCGGTACCGGCGCTCCGGTCCCCGGATCCCCGGATCCCCATCCCCACCGGGTCCATCCTGACCGGTACCGGGACCCCATCCCCGCCGGCACCGGAGCTCCAATCCCCGGGATCTCCATCCTCCCCAGGTTCACCCCGGTGCCGGTACCGGGACCTCCAACCGTGGGATCCCGATCCCGGCCGGTACCAGAGCTCCATCCCCGCGGGCACCGGGACCCCATCTCCGCCCGTACCGGAGCTCCAATCCCAGCCGGTACCGGAGCTCCAATCCCTGCTGGTACCGGGACCCCATCTCCGCCCGTACCGGAGCTCCAATCCCTGCCGGTACCGGATCCGCATCCCCACCGGGTCCATCCCTGCCGGTACCGGGACCCCATCTCCGCCCGTACCGGAGCTCCAATCCCAGCCGGTACCGGAGCTCCAATCCCAGCCGGTACCGGATCCCCATCCCCGGATCCCCATCCCCACCGGGTCCATCCCCGCCGGCACCGGGACCCCATCTCCGCCCGTACCGGAGCTCCAATCCCAGCCGGTACCGGAGCTCCAATCCCAGCCGGTACCGGAGCTCCAATCCCAGCCGGTACCGGATCCCCATCCCCACCGGGTCCATCCCTGCCGGTACCGGGGGTTCCACCCACACCCGGTCCATCCCTGCCGGTACCGGGGGCTCCTCCCTACCGGTACCGGCACCTCCATCCTCACCGGGTCCATCCCGCCGGTACCGACACCTCCATCCCTGCCCGGTCGATCCCCGCCGGTACCGGCTCCATCCCCGCCGGTACCGGGTCCCAATCGCTGCTGGTACCGGGCCCTGATCCTCACCGGGTCCCTCCCCGTCGGTACCGGGGTCCCTCCCAGTGCCGGTACCGAATCTCCATCTCAACCAGGTCCCTCCCGGTGCCGGTACCGTTACCGGTAGCGAACCTCCATCCCCTCCCGTTACCGGGACCGGGGGTCTCCATCCCCTCCCGTTACCGGGACCGGGGGTCTCCATCCCCTCCATTCCCCATTACCGGGGGTCTCCATCCCCTCCCGTTACCATTACCGGGGGTCTCCATCCCCTCCCGTTACCGGGACCGGGGGTCTCCATCCCCTCCATTCCCCGTTACCGGGGGTCTCCATCCCCTCCCGTTACCATTACCGGGGGTCTCCATCCCCTCCCGTTACCGGGACCGGGGGTCTCCATCCCCTCCCGTTACCGGTACCGGGGGTCTCCATCCCCTCCCGTTACCATTACCGGGGGTCTCCATCCCCTCCCGTTACCATTACCGGGGGTCTCCATCCCCTCCCGTTACCGGTACCGGGGGTCTCCATCCCCTCCATTCCCCGTTACCGGGGGTCTCCATCCCCTCCATTCCCCATTACCGGGGGTCTCCATCCCCTCCCGTTACCATTACCGGGGGTCTCCATCCCCTCCATTCCCCGTTACCGGGGGTCTCCATCCCCTCCCGTTACCGGTACCGGGGGTCTCCATCCCCTCCCGTTACCATTACCGGGGGTCTCCATCCCCTCCATTCCCCATTACCGGGGGTCTCCATCCCCTCCATTCCCCGTTACCGGGGGTCTCCATCCCCTCCATTCCCCATTACCGGGGGTCTCCATCCCCTCCCGTTACCATTACCGGGGGTCTCCATCCCCTCCCGTTACCATTACCGGGGGTCTCCATCCCCTCCATTCCCCATTACCGGGGGTCTCCATCCCCTCCATTCCCCATTACCGGGGGTCTCCATCCCCTCCATTCCCCATTACCGGGGGTCTCCATCCCCTCCATTCCCCATTACCGGGGGTCTCCATCCCCTCCCGTTACCATGAGCGGGGGTCTCCATCCCCTCCCGTTACCGGTACCGGGGGTCTCCATCCCCTCCCGTTACCATTACCGGGGGTCTCCATCCCCTCCCGTTACCATTACCGGGGGTCTCCATCCCCTCCATTCCCCATTACCGGGGGTCTCCATCCCCTCCATTCCCCGTTACCGGGGGTCTCCATCCCCTCCCGTTACCATGAGCGGGGGTCTCCATCCCCTCCATTCCCCATTACCGGGGGTCTCCATCCCCTCCATTCCCCGTTACCGGGGGTCTCCATCCCCTCCATTCCCCGTTACCGGGGGTCTCCATCCCCTCCATTCCCCATTACCATGAGCGGGGGTCTCCATCCCCTCCATTCCCCATTACCGGGGGTCTCCATCCCCTCCATTCCCCGTTACCGGGGGTCTCCATCCCCTCCATTCCCCGTTACCGGGGGTCTCCATCCCCATCCCCTCCCGTTCCCGGCTCCCGCGGGGGCCCTGCCCGGCTCCCCCCGGTTCACCCGTTCCCTGCCGGTGCTCCCGGTGCCCCCGCCGCCCCTCACTCACCATTTCAGCGGTTTGTGCAGAGCCGTGGCCATTTTGCGCCGCCGGGGCCGCTCCGCGCTCGGGGAGGGGGCGGCGGGTTCGGCGCCCCCCCCCCCTTTCCCCTCCCCTCCCCCACCCTTCCCCTCCCCCCCCGCCCCCCCTCGGGGCGCCCCCGGGAGCACCGGGACCCCCCCCCCGCCCCCCCCGCGCTCCCGGAGCCCCCCCCGGGCCCCGCCGGTACCGGGGAGGGAACGGGGGGGGGAAAATGGCGGACAAGGGGCGGGACTACAACTCCCGGCGTGCACCGCGCGGAGCGGATTGGGTGAGGCGGGTGTCAATCATTACAAGGGGCGGGGTTAGGGGCGGGGCTAAGTGCTGTGAGGGGACCTCAAAAATCGCGGAAAAATCCTCGAAAATCGAGCAGAAAAACCCCAAAATCGGGCAAAAATCCACGGGATTTTGCAAAATTCCCTCCGAAAACCCTCAAGTCATCCCAAAATCCTCAAATCGCCCAAAATCCCCCAAAACTCGCCTAAATCGGCAAAAAACCCACCGAAATCACCCAAAATCCACCAAAATCAGCCAATTCCCCTCATAAACAACGAAATCGCCACAGAATTCCCAAAAATCCATCCAAAACCCCACAAATCACCGCAAAATCCCCCATATTCCCCCAAAATCCACCAAATCACCCAAATCCCCCTCAAAAAATCTCAAATCACCACAAATCTCCCAAAATCGCCCCCAAATTCACCCACAGCTCCCCAAAATCGGCAAAAAATCCACCGAAATCTCCCAAAATCACCCAAATCCCCCTCATAAAACCCCCAAATCACCACAGAATTCCTCGAAATCCGCCCCAAAAACCCACAATCACCCCAAAATTCCCCCAAATCCACCTCAAAAACACCAAATGCCCCCCAAAATCACCCGAAATCCACAAAATCACCCAAATCCCCCTCATAAAACCCCCAAATCACCACAGAATTCCTCCAAATCCACCCCAAAACCTCACAAATCCCCCAAAATTCCCCATATCCCCCATAATCCACCAAAATCACCCAAATCCCAACAAAATCCCATCAAATCACCCCAGAATTCCCCAAAATCCAACCCTAAAACCCCTCACCCCCAAATCCACCAAAAATCCTCCCAAATTCACCCCAAATCCACCCAAAACTGCCCCAAACCCACTCCAAATTCCCCATAAACCCCAAAATTGCCCCAAAACCCAGAAACTGCCCCAAAGCGCCCCAAAATCCCAAACCCCAAAATCACAAATCCACCCGATATCCACCCAAAACCACAAAACCGCCCCAATCCACCCCAAAATCCACCCCAAAAACCCCAAATCCCCTCGAAGTCCACCCCAAATCCACCCAAAATCCCCCAAAATTGACCCCCAAATCCTGCAAACGCACCCCAAATCCCGCCAAAATCCAAATCCACCCAAAACACCAAAACCCCCCAAATCCACCCCAAAACCCCCAAACCCACCTCAAAATCCACCCCAAAGCCCCCAAACGTGCCCCAAATCCACCCCAAAATTCACCCCAAAATCAACCCCAAAACCACCCAAACCCCAAATTCCCCCCAAATCGACCCCAAATCCTCCAAACCCACCCAAAACTGCCCCAAACCACCCCAAATCCCCCATAAACCTTCAAAATTTCCCCAAAAGCCTGAAACTGCCCCAAAATCCGCCCCAAAACCCCTCAAATCCACCCCAAATTCCCCAAAATTTCCCCAAACCCAGCCCCAAAAAATCCTAATTCCCCCCAAAATTCCCAATTCCCCAAAAACTGCCGCAAATCCACCCCAAAACACCGCGAAATCCTCCAAAAATCCCAAAATCGACCCCAAAACCACCTGAAACCACCCCAAACCTACCCAAAAACTGCCCCAAAATTGCCCCAAAAACCTGAAACTACCCCAAACTGCCCCAAAATCCAGCCCAAATGCACCCCGAATTCGCCCCAAAAGAGCCCCAAAATCCCCCAAATCCACCCCAAAGCCCCCAAAACTGCCCCAAATCCGCCCCAAAATCCCAAATCCACCTGAAATCCACCCAAAACCCCAAAACTGCCCCAAAATCCCCCAAAAAATCCCAAATCCCACCCCAAAACTGCCCGAAATCCACCCCCAAATCCACTCCAAAACTGCAAATCCCCCAAAAATCTCCAAAATCGACCCCAAAATCCTCCAAACCCACCCCAAAAGCGCCCCAAAATCCCCAATCCACCCAAAACCCCAAAACTGCCCCAAATCCACCCAAAATCCTCCCAAAAAATCCCCAAAACCACCCCAAAATCACCCCAAAATTCCTTAAATCCACCCCCAAAATCCCAAATCTCCTCCAAATCCCCCCCAAACCCCCCAAAAGTGCCCCCAAATCCACCCCAAAACCCACCCAAAAAATCCCCAAAATCACCCCAAAATTCCTTAAATCCACCCCAAAATCCCAAATTTCCTCCAAATCCACCCAAAACCCCAAATGCAACCAAAAAACCCACCCAAAACTGCCCCAAAATCCTCCCAAAAAATCCCCCAAACCACTCCAAAATCACCCCAAAATCGCCCAAATCCACCCCAAAACCCCCAAACCCCAAAAACCCCCAGAATTTCCCCAAACCCACCTCAAAATCCACCCCGAAAAAAATCACAAATCCCACCCCAAAGTGCCCCAAATCCACCCCAAAGTGCCCCAAACTCCTCCCAAAAAATCCCCAAATCCACCCCAAAATCCCAAATCCACCTGAAATCCACCCAAAACCCCAAAACTGCCCCGAAATCCCCCCAAAACTGCCCCAAATCCACCCCAAAATCCCAAATCCACCCAATATCGACCCCCAAACCCTCCAAACCCACCCAAAACCGCCCCAAAATCCCAAATCCACCCAAAACCCCAAAACTGCCCCAAATTTGCCCCAAATCCACCCAAAATCCTCCCAAAATCCCCAAAACACCCCAAAGTCATCCAAAATCACCCAAATCCACCCCAAAAATCCCAAATCTCCTCCAAATCCCCCCCAAAACAACCCCAAACCCCAAATCCACCCCCCAAAAAAAATTCCCCAATTCCCCCAAAACTGCCCCAAATCCACCCCAAAATCTCCCCAAAACCCCCCAGATCCACCCCAAAAACCCCAAATCCCCTCGAAATCCACCCCAAAATGCCCCAAATCCACCCAAAACCCCAAATCCGCCAAAATCCACCCAAATCACCCCAAATCCGCCCCAAGAGCCCCCAAATCCACCCCAAAACCCCAAATCTCCCACCCCAAAACAGCCCAAATTTCCCCCACACCCACCTCAAAATCCACCCCAAAAAAATCCCCAATTCCCCCAAAACTGCCCCAAATCCACCCCAAATTCACCCCAAAATCCCCCAAATCCACCCCAAAGCCCCAAAACTGCCCCAAATCCACCCCAAATTCACCCCAAAATCCCCCAAATCCACCCAAAGCCCCAAAACTGCCCCAAATCCGCCCCAAAATCCCAAATCCACCTGAAATTCACCCAAAACCCCAAAACTGCCCCCAAAATCCTCCCAAAAAATCCCAAATCCCACCCCAAAACTGCCCGAAATCCACCCCCGAATCCACTCCAAAACTGCAAATCCCCCCAAAATCCTCCCAAAATCGACCCCAAAATCACAAAATCCACCCCAAAAGCGCCCCAAAATCCCCAATCCACCCAAAACCCCAAAACTGCCCCAAATCCACCCCAAATTCACCCCAAAACATCCCCAAAATCCCCCAAATCCACCCCAAATCCACCCCAAAATCCCAAATCCACCTGAAATTCACCAAAACCCCAAATCCACCCCAAAATCCTCCCCAAAAATCCCAAATCCCACCCCAAAACTGCCCGAAATCCACCCCCAAATCCACTCCAAAACTGCAAATCCCCCCCAAATCCTCCCAAAATCGACCCCAAATCACACAAATCCACCCCAAAAGCGCCCCAAAATCCCCAATCCACCCAAAACCCCAAAACTGCCCCAAATCCACCCCAAATTCACCCCAAAATCACCCAAATCCACCCCAAAACCCTCCCAAAAAATCCCCAAAATCACCCCAAAATTCCTTAAATCCACCCCAAAATCCCAAATTTCTCCAAATCACCCCAAACCCCAAAATCCTTAAATCCACCCAAAATCCTCCCAAAAAATCCCCAAATCCACCCCAAAATCCACCCAAAAATCCCCCAAAACTGCCCCAAAATCCTCCCAAAAAATCCCCAAATCCACCCCAAAACTGCCCAAATCCACCCCCAAAATCCCAAATCCACCCAAAACCCCAAAACTGCCCCAAATCCACCCCAAAATCCTCCAAAAAATGCCCAAAAACACCCCAAAATCACCCCAAAATTCCTTAAATCCACCCCAAAATCCTCCCAAAAAATCCCCAAAATTCACCCCAAAATTCCTTCAATCCACCCCCAAAAATCCCAAATTTCCTCCAAATTTGGGTGAAAAATGGGGAAATTGGGGAGATTTGGGGATATTGGGGAAAATTTGGGAGGAAAGGTGGGGAAAGGGGGAAAAATTGGGGAGATTTGGGAAAAAAGGAGGAAAATGGGGAAATTTGGGGGATAAATGGGAAAATTTGGATTTTTGGGGGTTTTGGGGAGAAATGAGGGGAAAATTTGGGAGGAAAATGGAGAAAAATGAGAGAAAATGGAAAAATTTGGGGGTTTTGGGGGTGAAAAATGGAATAAAATGGGAAATTTGGAAGAAAACAGGAAATTTGGGGAGATTTGGGGAGATTTGGGGGGAAAATTTGTGGGGAAATGAGGAAAAAGGGAGAAAAATGAGGAGAAATTGGGGGAAATGGGAAATTTAGGGTGAAAAAAAGGAAATTTGGGGTTTTGGGGAAATTGGAGAAAAATTGAGAAAATGAGGGGGGAAAGGGAAGGAAAATGGGGGGAATTGGGGAGATTTGGGGGGAAATTTGGGGAAAATTTGGGGGAAATGGGGGTGAAAATGGAATAAAATGGGAAAATTTGGGGTGAAAATGGAACAAAATGGGAAATTTGGGGTGAAAATGGAATAAAATGGGAAATTTGGGGTGAAAATGGAATAAATGGGAAATTTGGGGTGAAAATGGAACAAAATGGGAAATTTGGGGTGAAAATGGAACAAAATGGGAAATTTGGGGTGAAAATGGAACAAAATGGGAAATTTGGGGTGAAAATGGAATAAAATGGGAAATTTGGGGTGAAAATGGAATAAAATGGGAAATTTGGGGAGATTTGGGGGAAAATTTGTGGGGAAATGGGGAAAAAAGGGAGGAAAATGAGAGGAAAAAGGGGAAAAATAGGGAGGAAATAGGGAAAAATGGGGAAATTTGGGGAAATTAGAGGAAAATTGAGGAAAATTGGGAAAATGGGAAATTTGGGGGATTTGTGGGAAAATTTGGGGGGAAAATGGAAAAAATGAGGGAATTTTGGGAGGAAAATGAGGAAAAATGGGGGAAATTTGGGCATAAAATGTGGGGGAAATGAGAGGAAAATGGGGGGAAATTGGGGAGATTTGGGAAAAAATGGGGGGAAATGGGAAAATTTGGGGTGAAAATGGAACAAAATGGGAAAATTTGGGTGAAAATAGGAAATTTCGGGATATTGGGGGTTTTGGGGAAGAAATGAGGGGAAAATTTGGGAGGAAAATGGAGAAAAATGAGAGAAAATGGGAAATTTGGGGGTTTTTTGGGTGAAAAATGGAATAAAATGGGAAATTTGGGAGAAAACAGGAAAATTTGGGGATATTTGGGGAGAAATTCGGGAAAAATTGCGGAGATTTGGAAAAATAGGAAGGAAAATGGGGGAAAATGGGAAATTTGGGGTGAGGAATGGGAAATTTTGGATTTTTGGGGAGTATAATAGGAGGAAATGGGCAATTTGGGGTGAAAAATGGAATAAAATGGGAAATTTGGGGAAAATTGGGGATTTTTGTGGAGAAATGAAGGGAAAAAGGGAGGAAAATGGGGAAGATTTGGGGGGAAATGGGAAAATAGGAGGAAAATGGGGGGACAGAAGGGGAAAATGGGAAAAAATGGGAAATTTGGGGGTTTTGGGGAGAAATTCGGGGGAAAATTGGGGGAAATTTGGGAAAATTTGGGAATTTGGGGAAAATTTGTGGAGAAATTTGGGGAAAAACTGGGGGGAAATGGGGAAATTTGGGGGAAAAGGGGGGAAATTTGGGAGAAATGGTGTTTATAATGAAATTTCTGCTTTTATTTTTATTTTTATTAGCTTTGATCGGCTCCCTGAGGTTCCCTCAGGGAACCCCAAAAAATCCCCAAAATCCCTCAAGGAACCCCAAAATCCTCTCTGGGTCCCAAAATTCCCTCAGAGATCCCAAAAATTCCCTCAGGGAACCCCAAAATCTCTCAAAAAATCCCCAAAATCCCTCCAGGAACCCCAAAATCCTCTCTGGGTCCCAAAATTCCCTCAGAGACCCCAAAAATTCCCTCAGGGAACCCCAAAAAATCCCCAAAATCCCTCAAGGAACCCCAAAATCTCTCTGGGTCCCAAAATTCCCTCAGAGATCCCAAAAATTCCCCTCAGGGAAAGGAAAATTCCCTCAGGGAACCCAAAATTTCCTCAGAAACACCAAAATCCCTCAGGAACCCCAAAATCCTCTCTGGGTGCCAAAATTCCTCAGAGACCCCAAAAATTCCCTCAGGGAACCCCAAAATCTCCTCAAAAAATCCCCAAAACCCCTCAAGGAACCCCAAAATCCTCTCTGGGTCCCAAAATTCCCTCAGAAATCCCAAAAATTCCCTCAGGGAACCCCAAAAAAATCCCCAAAACCCCTCAAGGAACCCCAAAATCCTCTCTGGGTTCCCAAAATTCCCTCAGAAATCCCAAAAATTCCCTCAGGGAACCCCAAAAAATCCCAAAATCCCTCAAGGAACCCCAAAATCCTCTCTGGGTGCCAAAATTCCCTCAGAAATCCCCAAAATCCTCTCAGGGAAAGGAAAATTCCCTCAGGGAACCCAAAATTTCCTCAAAAATCCCCAAAATCCAATTCCCTCAGGGAACCCAAAATTTCCTCAAAAATCCCCAAAATCCCTCAAGGAACCCCAAAATCCTCTCTGGGTGCCCAAAATTCCCTCAGAGATCCCAAAAATTCCCTCAGGGAACCCCAAAATCTCCTCAAAAAATCCCAAAACCCCTCAAGAACCCCAAAATCCTCTCTGGGTCCCAAAATTCCCTCAGAGATCCCGAAAATTCCCCTCAGGGAAAGGAAAATTCCCTCAGGGAACCCCAAAATTTCCTGAGAAACACCAAAATCCCTCAAGGAACCCCAAAATCCTCTCTGGGTGCCAAAATTCCCTCAGAGATCCCAAAAATTCCCTCAGGAACCCAAAATCTCCTCAAAAAATCCCCAAAATCCCTCAAGGAACCCCAAAATCCTCTCTGGGTTCCCAAAATTCCCTCAGAGACCCGAAAAATCCTCTCAGGGAAAGGAAAATTCCCTCAGGGAACCCCAAAATCTCCTCAAAAAATCCCCAAAATCTCCTCAAAAAATCCCCAAAATCCCTCAAGGAACCCCCAAAATCCTCTCTGGGTGCCAAAATTCCCTCAGAGACCCAAAAAATCCTCTCAGGGAAAGGAAAATTCCCTCAGGGAACCCCAAAATTTCCTCAGAAACACCAAAATCCTCAAGGAACCCCAAAATCCTCTCTGGGTCCCAAAATTCCTCAGAATCCCAAAAATTCCCTCAGGGAACCCCAAAAAATCCCAAAATCCCTCAAGGAACCCCAAAATCCTCTCTGGGTTCCCAAAATTCCCTCAGAGATCCCGAAAATTCCCTCAGGGAAAGGAAAATTCCCTCAGGGAACCCCAAAATCTCCTCAAAAATCCCAAAATCCCTCAAGGAACCCCAAAATCCTCTTGGGTCCCAAAATTCCTCAGAGACCCCAAAATCCTCTCAGGGAAAGGAAAATTCCCTCAGGGAACCCCAAAATTTCCTCAGAAACACCAAAATCCCTCAAGGAACCCCAAAATCCTCTCTGGGTCCCAAAATTCCCTCAGAGATTCCAAAAATCCTCTCAGGGAAAGGAAAATTCTCTCAGGGAACCCCAAAAAATCCCCAAAATCCCTCAAGGAACCCAAAATCCTCTCTGGGTGCCAAAATTCCCTCAGAGATCCCAAAAATTCCCTCAGGGAACCCCAAAATCTCCTCAAAAAAAACCAAAATCCCTCAAGAAACCCCAAAATCCTCTCTGGGTCCCAAATTCCCTCAGAAATCCCAAAAATTCCCTCAGGGAACCCCCAAAATCTCCTCAAAAAATCCCCAAAATCCTCTCAAGGAACCCCAAAATCCTCTCTGGGTTCCCAAAATTCCCTCAGAGATCCCGAAAATTCCCTCAGGAAAGGAAAATTCCCTCAGGGAACCCAAAATTTCCTCAGGAAATCCCCAAAATCCCTCAAGGAAGCCCAAAATCCTCTTCGGAACCCCCAAATTCTGGCCGGAACCCCAAAATTCCCTCAAAGAACTTAAAAATCTCTCAGAAAACCCAAAAATTCCCCGGGACCCCCAAAATCCCCTCAGGGAACCCCAAGATCCCCTCAGGGCCTCAGCGGGGCCCCCAAACGCCACCGCGGCTCCGGAGAGCCCAAAACCGCCTCAAAGACCACAAAAATCCTCCCGGAAACCCACACCAAAAAAAATTTCGCGGAAACCCCAAAATCTTCGCGGGGACCCCAAAAATTTCGCGGAGACCCCAAAAATCTTCGCGGGGACCCCAAAACTTCCCGGCGGTTCCGCCCGGCCCCATTTCAGTGAGACACCGGCAGCGCCTCAGGGAGCGGGTGAGGCGCGGTTTTACGTCACTTCCGGCGACGGCAGCAAAGGCAATGCTCGATGGTTCCGGGGTGTTTTGGTTCCGGGAAGCCCCAAAATTTCCCAAATTTGCCGCAAAAAATTCCCAAAAATTCCCCAAAAATTCCCAAATTTTCCTAAAATTGGACAAAAAGAGGCGGAACTGGGGGGGTTTCATCGGTTTTTTCCAGTTTTGTTCCCATTCTGTAAAAATCCGAGGCCAAAAAAGTTCCAAAATCCCAAAAAATTAAAAAAAAAATCCCAAAAATTGGGGAAAATGAGAAAAAAAAGGAAAAAAATCCAGGGAAAAATGGGGAAAAATGGAAAAAATAAAAGGAAAAAATAAAGGGAAAAACTGGGGAAAAAATCAGAATCAAATGGGAGAAAAAACTGGGAAAAAAAAGGGAAAAATTGGGGAAAATCAGAATAAAATGGGAATTTTTTAATGGGAAAAATCAGAATAAAGGGAAAAGAATTTCAAATAAATTGGAAAAATTGGGAGAAATCAGAATAAAATGGGAATTAAAGAATAAAAAAGGAAAAAAATGGGTAAAATCTGAATAAATGGGAAATAATTAAAAATAAACGAATAAAATGGGGGAAATTCAAATAAAAAGGGGAAATAATTAAATATAAACGAATAAAATGGGGGAAATTAAAATAAAAATGGAAAATAATTAAAAATAAACTGAATAAAATGGAGAAATTGAAATAAAAAGGGAAAATAATTAAAAATAAACGGAATAAAATGGGAAAAAAATTAAAATAAAAATGGAAAATAATTAAAATAAACGGAATAAAATGGGGAAATTAAAATAAAAAGGGAAAATAATTAAAAATAAATTGAATAAAATGGGGAAATTAAAATAAAAAGGGAAAATAATTAAAAATAAAATAGAATAAAATGGGGAAAATAATTAAAAATAAACAGAATAAAATGGGGGAAATTAAAATAAAAATGGAAAATAATTAAAAATAAACGGAATAAAATGGGGAAATTAAAATAAAAATGGAAAATAATTAAAAATAAACGGAATAAAATGCGGGAAATTGAAATAAAAAGGGAAAATAAATAAAAATAAACTGAATAAAATGGGGGAAATTAAAATAAAAAGGGGAAATAATTAAAAATAAACGGAATAAAATGGGGGAAATTAAAATAAAAATTGAAAATAATTAAAAATAAACTGAATAAAAAGGGGAAAATTAAAATAAAAAGGGGAAATAATTAAAAATAAACGGAATAAAAGGGGGAAATTAAAATAAAAATGGAAAATAATTAAAAATAAACGGAATAAAATGGGGAAATTAAAATAAAAAGGGGAAATAATTAAAAATAAACTGAATAAAATGGGAAAAAATCAGAATAAGTGGGGAAATAATTAAAAATAACAGAATAAAATAAAAATCGAAAATAATAAAAATAAACGGAATAAAATGGGGAAAATTAAAATAAAAAGGGAAAACAATTTAAAATAAATTGAATAAAATGGGGAAAATTCAAATAAAATGGAAAATAATAAAAATAAACTGAATTAAATGGGGGAAATTGAAATAAAAATGGAAAATAAATAAAAATAAACGGAATAAAATGGGGGAAATTAAAATAAAAAGGGAAAATAATTAAAAATAAACGGAATAAAATGGGGAAAATTAAAATAAAAAGGGAAAATAATTAAAATAAACGGAATAAAATGGGAAAAAATCCAAATTAAAATGGAAAATAATTAAAAATAAAACAGAATAAAATGGGGAAAATAATTAAAAATAACGGAATAAAATGGGGGAAATTAAAATAAAAAGGGAAAATAATTAAAAATAAACAGAAAAAAATGGGAAAAATTAAAATAAAAATGGAAAATAATTAAAAATAAAACAGAATAAAATGGGGAAAATAATTAAAAATAAACTGAATAAAATGGGGGAAATTAAAATAAAAAGGGAAAATAATTAAAAATAAACGGAATAAAATGGGGGAAATTAAATAAAAAGGGAAAATTAAAATAAACTGAATAAAATGGGGGAAATAATTAAAAATAAACGGAATAAAATGGGGAAAATAATTAAAATAAAATGGAAAATAATTAAAAATAAACTGAATAAAATGGGGGAAATCCAAATAAAAAGGGAAAATAATTAAAAATAAACAGAAAAAAATGGGGGAAATTGAAATAAAAAGGGAAAATAATTAAAAATAAACGGAATAAAATGGGAAAAAATCCAAATTAAAATGGAAAATAATTAAAAATAAACGGAATAAAATGGGGGAAATTAAAATAAAAAGGGAAAATAATTAAAATAAACAGAAGAAAATGGGGAAATTAAAATAAAAAGGGAAAATAAATAAAAATAAACTGAATAAAATGGGGAGAAATCCAAATAAAAATGGAAAATAATTAAAATAAACTGAATAAAATGGGGGAAATTAAAATAAAAATCGAAAATAATTAAAAATAAACGGAATAAAATGGGAAAAAAATTAAAATAAAAATGGAAAACAATTTAAAAACCAGATTAAAATGACAGCACAGAAACTTTTTTGAAATTAAATAAAATTTTTATTTTTTTGTGGGCACAGCCAGAGGCCAGGAAGGGAAATTGGGAATTTTGGGAATTTTTGGGGATTTTTTTGGGAATTTTTGGGATTTTTGGGGAATTTTTTGGGATTTTTGGGGAATTTTTGGGGAGTTTTGGGGAATTTTTGGGGAAATTTTGGGGAATTTTTGGGATTTTTGGGATTTTTGGGGAATTTTTTGGGAGTTTTGGGGAATTTTTGGGGATTTTTGGGATTTTTGGGGAATTTTTTGGGATTTTTGGGGAAATTTTGGGGAATTTTTGGGGATTTTTGGGGAATTTTTGGGGATTTTTGGGAATTTTTGGGGATTTTTGGGAATTTTTGGGGATTTTTGGAGAATTTTTGGGATTTTTTGGGGAATTTTTGGGGATTTTTGGGAATTTTTGGGGAATTTTTGGGATTTTTTGGGGAATTTTTGGGGAAATTTTGGGGATTTTTGGGGAATTTTTTGGGATTTTTGGGGAAATTTGGGGGAATTTTGGAGATTTTTTGGGGGAATTTTTGGGGATTTTTGGGAATTTTTGGGGAATTTTTGGGATTTTTGGGGAATTTTTTGGGAAATTTTGGGGAATTTTTGGGGATTTTTGGGGGAATTTTTGGGGATTTTTGGGAATTTTTGGGGATTTTTGGGGAATTTTTGGGGATTTTTGGGAATTTTGGGGGAATTTTTGGGATTTTTGGGGATTTTTTGGGGAAATTTTGGGGAATTTTGGGGATTTTTGGGGAATTTTTTGGGATTTTTGGGGATTTTTGGGGAATTTTGGGGAATTTTTGGGATTTTTGGGGAATTTTGGGGATTTTTGGGGAATTTTTGGGGAAATTTTGGGGAATTTTTGGGGATTTTGTTGGGGAATTTGTTGGGGATTTGTTGGGGGATTTTTGGGGGAATTTTTGGGGAATTTTGGGGATTTTTGGGGATTTTTGGAGAATTTTTGGGGATTTTTGGGGGATTTTTGGGGGATTTTTGGGAATTTTTGGGGAATTTTTGGGTTTTTGGGGATTGTGGGGATTTTTGGTGGGATTTTTGGGGATGTTTTGGGATTGTTGGGGTTGTTTGGGGTGTTTTTGGGGAATTTTTGGGGATTTTTGGGATTTTGGGGGATTTTTGGGGAATTTTTGGGATTTTTGGGAAATTTTGGGGGATTTTGGGGGGGAATTTTTGGGTTTTTGGGATTTTTGGGGAATTTTCGGGGAATTTTTGGGGGATTTTTGGTCACCTGGAGCCGCCATGGGAAAACTGCAAAAAAAAAACCAAAAATTCAAATTAGAGCCCAAAATTCCACCATTTCATATTTAAAAAATCCACATTTTCCCCCCAAAATCCCTTTTTCCCCCAAAAAAATCCCATTTTTATCCCCAAAATTTCTCTTTTTTCCCTTAAAATCCATTTCTCTCCAAATTCCCAAATTTTCTGAAAAAATTCCCCCTTTTTCCCCCCAAAATCCCTTTTTCCCCCCAAAATCCCTTTTTTTCCCCAAAAAAAATCCCATTTTTACCCCCAAAATTTCTGGTTTTTTCAGCATTTTGGGGTGAATTTTGTGGATTTTGGGGTGAATTTGGGGATTTTTGGGGTCCTCATGGTAATTTTGGGGTGAATTTTCAGCCATTTTGGGGTCCCCAGGTTGATTTTTGGGGTGAATTTTCAGCATTTTGGGGTGAATTTTGTGGATTTTGGGGTGAATTTTCAGCATTTTGGGGTCCCCGAGATGATTTTGGGGTGAATTTGCGGATTTTGGGGTGAATTTGGGGATTTTTGTGGTCCCCAGGTTGATTTTGGGGTGAATTTTCAGCATTTGGGGGTGAATTTTGGGGTGAATTTTCAGCATTTGGGGTCCCCGTGGTGATTTTGGGGTGAATTTTCAGCATTTTGGGGTGAATTTTGTGGATTTTGGGTGTGAATTTGGGGATTTTTGGGGGTCCCCTGGGTGATTCCCTTCATCCCCTCAGAACCGGGGGTCTTGGGGGTCCCATTCCCCTCATCCCCTCAGAACTGGGGCTCCCATCCCCTCAGAACCGGGGGTCCCATCCCCTTCATTCCCTCAGAACCGGGGCTCCCATTCCCCTCATTCCCTCAGAACCGGGGGTCTTGGGGCTCCCATTCCCCTCAGAACCGGCGGTCCCATTCCCTCAGAACCGGGGGTCCCATCCCCCTCATTCCCTCAGAACCGGGGGTCCCATCCCCTCAGACCCCCCATTCCCTCAGAACCGGGGGTCTTGGGGGTCCCATCCCCTCAGAACCGGGGGTCTTGGGGCTCCCATCCCCTCAGAACTGGGGGGTCCCCATCCCCTCAGAACCGGGGCTCCCATTCCCCTCATTCCCTCAGAACCGGGGGTCCCATCCCCTCAGACCCCCCTTTCCCTCAGAACCGGGGGTCTTGGGGCTCCCATCCCCTCAGAACCGGCGGTCCCCATTCCCCTCAGAACCGGGGGTCCCATTCCCCTCAGAACCGGCGGTCCCTCTTACACCGGCCCTCCCGCCGAGCTCCTTCGCAGTCCATCGCCGTTTGCAGCTGCTCGGCTTTGAGCCCGCCGGGTGTCCATGGCGCGGCGGCCCAGCTCGTCCCGCAGCTCCGGCACCCGCGGCCGCCGCGCCCCCATGGCCGCCCCTACGGCCCCTCACGATCCAAATGGCCGCCACCTTCCCCCCTTCCCGGGCCCGGCCCGCGCCCGCCGTAACGCGGGCTGCTATTGGCTGGCCGCCCCGCTTGGCGATGTAATGCCGCTTTCTATTGGTCGGCACTCTCCCGCCTCCCCCGGCTTCCCGCCCGAGAGCCCGCATAGGTCATTGGTTGAGGCATCCGCGGCAAAAGGAAGGCGGGAAGAGGGATACCCGACACTATTGGTCAAAATCTCTGTCTGTCAATTGGTAGGCGGGGCCCTCAGCCCAAATATCTCTTTTGATTGGTTATTTTCATGATGTGGGTGTGGCCACGCACACGGCGGCATCTGCGCGTGGGGGCCGCCCAAGTTGCCAGGCAACGGAAGCCGCGCTCCTATTGGCTGGCTACGAGGAGCGCCGTGCTCGCATTGGCTGGAGCCATATAGCGTGGTCAGAGGCCACGCCCTTTGCTCTGGCCACGCCCCTGAGCCCCCAAACCCCCGGGCCCCCTCGGAGACCCCCAAAAACGCCAAAAAACCCCAAAAATATCAAAAACCCCGCAAAACCTAAAAAATTTTCAAAGAACCCCAAACTCCCTTCAAAAACCTGAAAAATTTTCAAAGAATCCAAAAGACCCCAAAATCCCCCCAAAAATCCCAACCCCCTCCAAAAAAAACCCCAAACCCCCCCCCTAAAATCCGCAAATGCGCCGACCCATCCCATAGAACGAAGCGGGAGCGGAACTCGGAACTTTATTTGGAGAGGGGGGGGAATGGGGGGGGGGGGGGGTTCCGTTAATTTGGGGAGGGGGTTGCGGGGATTCCATTTTGAGGGGTTCTGGGGGGGGGGGGTCCTTTCATTTTGGGGGGGTCCCTTTATTTTGGGGGATCCCACAATGCCGAGTACCTTTGGGAGGGGGTCCCCGATTTTGGGGGGGGGTCCCTGGGGGTCCCTGTACATTTTGGGGGTGGGGCTCTGGGAGGTCCCTTTATTTTGGGGGGGGGGGTCCTTGGGGGTCCCAGTACCTTTGGGGGGCTCCCATTATTTTTTCGGGGGGGTCCCAAGGGGGTCCTTCCCTTTTTGGGGGGGGGGGCCCTTGGGGGTCCCTTTATTTTGGGGGGGGTCCCTGGGGGTCCCAGCACCTTTGGGGGGGGTCCCCTTTATTTTGGGGGGGGGTCCCATAATGCCCGAGTACCTTGGGGCGGGGGGGGGGTCCTTTTTTGGGGGGGTCCCCTTTATTTTGGGGGGGGTCGGGGGGTCCCAGTACCTTTGGGGGGGGGTCCCCTTTATTTTGGGGGGTCCCATAATGCCCGAGTACCTTGGGGGGGGTCCCTGATATTTTTGGGCGGGTCCATTTATTTTTGGGGGGGGGTCCCTTTATTTTGGGGGGGGGGCCCTGTATTTTGGGGTTCCCTCTATTTTGGGGGGGGGTCCCTTTATTTTGGGGGGGTCCCTTTATTTTGGGGGCGTCCCTTTATTTTGAAGGGGGTTCCCTTTATTTTGGGGGGGGGTCCCTCTATTTTGGGGGGGGTTCCTTTATTTTGCGGGGGTCCCTTTAATTTGGGGGGGGGGTCCCTTTATTTTGGGGGGGGTTCCCTTTATTTTGGGGGGGGGTCCCTTTATTTTGGGGGGGGGGTCCCTTTATTTTGGGGGGGGTCCCTTTATTTTGGGGGGGGTCCCTTTATTTTGTGGGGGTTCCCTTAATTTTGGGGGGGGGGTCCCTTTATTTTGGGGGGGGGTCCCTTTATTTTGGGGGGGTTCCCTTTATTTTGAGTGGGGGTCCCTTTATTTTGGGGGGGTTCCCTTTATTTTGGGGGGGGTCCCTTTATTTTGGGGGGGTTCCCTTTATTTTGGGGGTTCCCCCTTTATTTTGGGGGGGTCCCTTTATTTTGGGGGGGTTCCCTTTATTTTGGGGGGGGTCCCTTTATTTTGAGGGGGGGGGTTCCCTTTATTTTGGGGGGGTTCCCTTTATTTTGGGGGGGGTCCCTTTATTTTGGGGGGGTTCCCTTTATTTTGGGGGGGGTCCCTTTGTTTTGGGGGGTGTCCCTTTATTTTGGGGGGTTCCCTTTATTTTGGGGGGGTCCCTTTATTTTGAGTGGGGGTTCCCTTTATTTTGGGGGGTTCCCTTTATTTTGGGGTTCCCTTTATTTTGGGGGGGTCCTGAAATTTTGGGGGGTTCCCTTTATTTTGGGGGGTTCCCTTTAATTTGGGGGGGGGTCCCTTTATTTTGGGGGGGTCCCTTTATTTTGGGGGGTTCCCTTTATTTTGGGGGGGGTCCCTTTATTTTGGGGGGGTTCCCTTTATTTTGGGGGGTTCCCTTTATTTTGGGGGGCGTCCCTTTATTTTGGGGGGGTCCCCTTTATTTTGAGTGGGGGTTCCCTTTATTTTGGGGGGGGTCCCTTTATTTTGGGGGGTTCCCTTTATTTTGGGGGGGTTCCCTCTATTTTGGGGGGGTCCCTTTATTTTGGGGGGGTCCCTTTATTTTGGGGGGTTCCCTTTATTTTGGGGGGGGTCCCTTTATTTTGGGGGGTCCCTTTATTTTGGGGGTCCCCTTTATTTTGGGGGGTTCCCTTTATTTTGGGGGGGGTTCCCTTTATTTTGGGGGGTTCCCTTTATTTTGGGGGGGGTCCCTTTATTTTGGGGGGGGTCCCTTTATTTTGGGGGGGTTCCGTTTATTTTGGGGGGGGTCCCTTTATTTTGGGGATTCCCTTTATTTTGGGAGGGGTCCCTTTATTTTGGGGTTCCCTTTATTTTGGGGGGGTCCCTTTATTGGGGGGGGTCCCTTTATTTTGGGGGGGTTCCCTTTATTTTGAGTGGGGGTCCCTTTATTTTGGGGGTTCCCTCTATTTTGGGGGGGTCCCTTTATTTTGGGGGGGGGTCCCTTTGTTTTGGGGGGGGGTCCCTTTATTTTGGGGGGTTCCCTTTATTTTGGGGGGTTCCCTCTATTTTGCGGGGGGTCCCTTTATTTTGGGGGGGTCCCTTTATTTTGGGGGGTTCCCTTTATTTTTGGGGGGTCCCTTTATTTTGGGGGGTCCCTTTATTTTGGGGTCCCCTTTATTTTGGGGGGTTCCCTTTATTTTGGGGGGGTCCCTTTATTTTGAGTGGGGGTTCCCTTTATTTTGGGGGGGGGGTCCCTTTATTTTGGGGGTTCCCTTTATTTTGGGGGGGTCCCTGAAATTTGGGGGGTTCCCTTTATTTTGGGGGGTTCCCTTTAATTTGGGGGGGGGTCCCTTTATTTGGGGGGGGTCCCTTTATTTTGGGGGGGGTCCCTTTATTTTGGGGGGGGGTCCCTTTATTTTGGGGGGGTCCCTTTATTTTGAGGGGGGGGTCCCTTTATTTTGGGGGGGTTCCCTTTATTTTGGGGTCCCTTAATTTGGGGGGGGGGTCCTTTTTTGGGGGTCCCTGGCAGTACCACAGCTTTTTTTTTTGGGGGGGGGGCGGGGGTCTCACCCATCACGCCCCTTCCTCAAACCCCCCAAAATCCGGTGGGGGGACCCCCAAATCCGCGGGAGGGGTCCCAAACCCTGTGGGACCCCCAAATTCATGGCGGGGGGTCCCCAAATTCCGGGTGGGGGTCCCCAAATTCCGGGGAGGAATTTGGGGAGGGGTCCCCAAATCCATGGTGAGGATCCCCAAATTCAGTGGGGGGGTCCCCAAATTCCGGGTGGGGGTCCCCAAATTCATGGCGGGGATCCCCAAATTCCGGGCGGGGATCCCCAAATTCCGGGTGGGGGTCCCCAAATTCATGGCGGGGATCCCCAAATTCCGGGTGGGGGTCCCCAAATTCAGGGGAGGAATTTGGGGAGGGGTCCCCAAATTCAGTGGGGGGGTCCCCAAATCCATGGTGGGGATCCCCAAATTCCGGGCGGGGGTCCCCAAATTCCGGGTGGGGGTCCCCAAATTCATGGCGGGGGTCCCCAAATTCCGGGTGGGGGTCCCCAAATTCCGGGTGGGGGTCCCCAAATCCAGTGGGGGGGGTCCCCAAATTTATGGTGGGGGTCCCCAAATTCATGGCGGGGGTCCCCAAATTCCGGGCGGGGGTCCCCAAATTCCGGGCGGGGATCCCCAAATTCATGGCGGGGATCCCCAAATTCCGGGTGGGGGGTCCCCAAATTCCGGGCGGGGGTCCCCACATTCGGGGTGGGGGGCGGGGCACAGCACGTACCGCCCCGGCCCCGGCCCCGCCCCCTCCCCGCCGTTTTTTGGGGGGCTCCGGGGGGGGTCCCCGCGCCGGCCCCGCCCCCCGGCCGGGCCATGTTGACGTAGAGGGGGTCGGGGGTCGCGGGGGGGGGGGGGCAGCCCCCGCAGGAGCCCCCCCAGGGCCCCCCCGAGCTCCTCGAAGGTTGGGCGGGCCCGGGGGTCCGCGGCCAGCAGCGGCGCATGAGAGCGTACCTGGGGGGGAAATGGGGCTGGGGGCTTCGGAATGGGGCCGGGGCGTGGGGATGGGGCTGGGGGATGGGGATGGGGCCGGGGGGTTTGGGACCAGGGTGGAAATGGGGCTGGGGGCTTCGCCGTGGGGCCGGGGGGTGGGGATGGGGCTGGGGGATGGGGATGGGGCCGGGGGGTTTGGGATCAGGGTGGAAATGGGGCTGGGGGCTTCGCCGTGGGGCCGGGGCGTGGGGATGGGGCTGTGGGTGGGATGGGGATGGGGCCGGGGGGTTTGGGACCAGGGTGGAAATGGGGCTGGGGGCTTCGCAATGGGGGTGGGGGGATGGGAATGGGGCTGGGGAGATGGAATTGGGGCTGGGGGCTTCGCAATGGGGCCGGGGCTTCGAATGGGGCTGGGGGGTTTGGGACCAGGGCGGAAATGGGGCTGGGGGCTTCGGAATGGGGCCGGGGGCTTCAGTAATGGGGCTGGGGGGATGGAATTGGGGCTGGGGGCTTTGGAATGGGGCTGGGGGGATGGGAATGGGGCTGGGGGCTTCGGAATTGGGGCTGGGGATGGAATTGGGGCTGGGGGCTTCAGAATGGGGGGTGGGGGGATGGAATTGGGGCTGGGGGCTTCGCAATGGGGCCGGGGGCTTCGGAATGGGGCTGGGGGGTTTGGGACCAGGGGTGGAAATGGGGCTGGGGGCTTCAGAATGGGGCTGGGGGGCTTCAGTAATGGGGCTGGGGGATGGGAATGGGGCTGGGGGCTTCAGTAATGGGGCCGGGGGGATGGAATTGGGGCTGGGGGCTTTGGAATTGGGGCTGGGGATGGAATTGGGGCTGGGGGGCTTCAGAATGGGGGTGGGGGGTTTGGGAACAGGGTAGAAATGGGGCTGGGGGCTTCGGAATGGGGCTGGGGGGATGGAATTGGGGCTGGGGGTTTCGCAATGGGGCCGGAGGCTTCGGAATGGGGGCTGGGGAGATGGGAATTGGGGCTGGGGGCTTTGGAATGGGGCTGGGGGCTTCGCAATGGGGCCAGGGGGATGGAATTGGGGCTGGGGGGTTTGGGACCAGGGTGGAAATGGGGCTGGGGGCTTCAGTAATGGGGCTGGGGGGATGGAATTGGGGCTGGGGCTTCGGGATGGGGCTGGGGGGTTTGGGACCAGGGTGGAAATGGGGCTGGGGGCTTCGGAATGGGGGTGGGGGCATGGGAATGGGGCTGGGGGCTTCGCAATGGGGCCGGGGGGTGGGAATTGGGGCTGGGGGCTTCGGAATTGGGGCTGGGGGATGGGAATGGGGCTGGGGCGTTTGGGACCAGGGTGGAAATGGGGCTGGGGGCTTCGGAATGGGGGTGGGGGGATGGAATTGGGGCTGGGGGCTTCAGAATGGGGCCGGAGGCTTCGGAATGGGGCTGGGGAGATGGGAATTGGGGCTGGGGGCTTTGGGATGGGGCTGGGGGGATGGGAATGGGGCTGGGGGCTTCGCAATGGGGCCAGGGGGATGGAATTGGGGCTGGGGGGTTTGGGACCAGGGTGGAAATGGGGCTGGGGGCTTCGGAATGGGGGTGGGGGGTGGGGATGGGGCTGGGGACTTCGGAATGGGGGTGGGGGGTTTGGGACCAGGGTGGAAATGGGGCTGGGGGGCTTTGGGATGGGGCTGGGGGGATGGAATGGGGCTGGGGGCTTCGCAATGGGGCCGGGGGGGTGGGAATTGGGGCTGGGGGGTTTGGGAACAGGGTGGAAATGGGGCTGGGGGCTTCGGAATGGGGGTGGGGGGATGGGAATGGGGCTGGGGGGATGGAATTGGGGCTGGGGGCTTCAGAATGGGGCTGGGGGTTTGGGACCAGGGTGGAAATGGGGCTGGGGGCTTCGGAATGGGGCTGGGGGATGGGAATGGGGCTGGGAATGGGGCTGGGGGTCAGCGAGGGGTCATTGGTCACTCACAGTCAGTGAGGGGTCAGTGGTCAGTGAGGGGTCAGCGGTCACTCACTGGTCAGTGAGGGGTCAGCGGTCAGTGAGGGGTCAGTGGTCAGTGAGGGGTCAGCGGTCATTGAAGGGCCAGGTCAGCGGTCACTCACTGGTCAGTGAGGGGTCAGCGGGTCATTGAAGGGTCAGTGGTCACTCACTGGTCAGTGAGGGGCCAGAGCAGGAGTCAGTCAGTGGTCAGTGAATGGGCAGTGGTCACTCAAGTGGTCAGTGGTCACTCAGTGGTCAGTGGTCACTCAGCGGTCAGTCAGTGGTCAGTCAGTGGTCACTCAATGGTCAGTCAATGGTCAGTGGTCACTCAGTGGTCACTCACAGGGTGGGTGGGCAGTGTGGGGGTGCCCCGAGGCGCCGCCCCCCCCGCAGGAACTCGAACACTGCCCAGTGACTCAGCGGTCAGTCACGGGTCAGTCAGTGGTCACTCACGGGTCAGTGGTCACTCAGGGTCACTCAGTGGTCACTCAGTGGTCACTCAGGGTCACTCAGGGTCACTCAGGGTCACTCACAGGGTGGGTGGGCAGTGCGGGGGTGCCCCGAGGCGCCGCCCCCCCCGCAGGAACTCGAACACTGCCCAGAGACTCAGCGGTCACTCACGGGTCAGTCAGTGGTCACTCACGGGTCAGTGGTCACTCAATGGTCAGTCAGTGGTCACTCAGTGGTCACTCAGGGTCACTCAGGGTCACTCAGGGTCACTCACAGGGTGGGTGGGCAGTGTGGGGGTGCCCCGAGGCGCCGCCCCCCCCGCAGGAACTCGAACACTTCGCTGTTCTCCAGCCCCGGGTACGGGGTCAGGCCCCGGGCGGCGATTTCCCACATGGTCACTCCGAATGACCACTGCGAGAGAGTGACCACTGAGTGACCACAGTGACCACTGATCTCCCACATGGTCACTCCGAATGACCACTGCGACAGAGTGACCACAGTGACCACTGAGTGACCACTGAGTGACCACAGTGACCACTGATTTCCCACATGGTCACTCCGAATGACCACTGCGAGAGAGTGACCACTGAGTGACCACTGAGTGACCACAGTGACCACTGAGTGACCACAGTGACCACTGATTTCCCACATGGTCACTCCGAATGACCACTGCGAGAGAGTGACCACTGAGTGACCACTGAGTGACCACAGTGACCACTGAGTGACCACAGTGACCACTGATTTCCACATGGTCACTCCGAATGACCACTGCGAGAGAGTGACCACTGAGTGACCACAGTGACCACAGTGACCACTGAGTGACCACAGTGACCACTGAGTGACCACAGTGACCACTGATTTCCCACATGGTCACTCCGAATGACCACTGCGAGAGAGAGTGACCACTGAGTGACCACAGTGACCACTGAGTGACCACTGAGTGACCACTGATTTCCCACATGGTCACTCCGAATGACCACTGCGAGAGAGTGACCACTGAGTGACCACTGAGTGACCACAGTGACCACTGAGTGACCACTGAGTGACCATCTGAGTGACCACAGTGACCACTGATTTCCCACATGGTCACTCCGAATGACCACTGCGAGAGAGTGACCACAGTGACCACAGTGACCACTGAGTGACCACTGAGTGACCACAGTGACCACTGATTTACCACATGGTCACTCCGAATGACCACTGCGAGAGAGAGTGACCACTGAGTGACCACTGAGTGACCACTGAGTGACCACAGTGACCACTGAGTGACCACTGATTTCCCACATGGTCACTCCGAATGACCACTGCGAGAGAGTGACCACAGTGACCACTGAGTGACCACTGAGTGACCACTGAGTGACCACTGAGTGACCACTGATTTCCCACATGGTCACTCCGAATGACCACTGCGAGAGAGTGACCACAGTGACCACTGAGTGACCACTGAGTGACCACAGTGACCACTGAGTGACCACTGAGTGACCACTGAGTGACCAGGGACACCCTTGATCTCCCACATGGTCACTCCGAATGACCACTGAGAGAGAGTGACCACTGAGTGACCACAGTGACCACAGTGACCACTGAGTGACCACTGAGTGACCACTGAGTGACCACAGTGACCACTAGGATATCACACGTGGTCACTCAGTGGTCACCTGCGGGGTCACTCTGGTCACTCAGGGGTCACTCATTGGTCACTCAGGGGTCACTCAGGGGTCACTCAGGGGTCACTCAGGGTCACTCATTGGTCACTCAGGGTCACTCATTGGTCACTCATTGGTCACTCATTGGTCACTCAGGGGTCACTCATTGGTCACTCATTGGTCACTCATTGGTCACTCAGGGGTCACTCAGGGGTCACTCAGGGTCACTCAGGGTCACTCAGGGTCACTCATTGGTCACTCAGGGTCACTCAGGGGTCACTCAGGGGTCACTCATTGGTCACTCATTGGTCACTCATTGTCACTCAGGGGTCACTCATTGGTCACTCATTGGTCACTCATTGGTCACTCAGGGGTCACTCATTGGTCACTCATTGGTCACTCAGGGTCACTCAGGGTCACTCAGGGGTCACTCATTGGTCATTCAGGGTCACTCAGGGGTCAGTCAGGGGTCACTCATTGGTCACTCATTGGTCACTCATTGGTCACTCAGGGGTCACTCAGGGTCACTCAGGGTCACTCAGGGGTCACTCATTGGTCACTCATTGGTCACTCAGGGGTCACTCAGGGTCACTCAGGGTCACTCAGGGGTCACTCATTGGTCACTCAGGGGTCACTCAGGGTCACTCATTGGTCACTCAGGGTCACTCAGGGTCACTCATTGGTCACTCATTGGTCACTCATTGGTCACTCAGGGGTCACTCAGGGTCACTCAGGGGTCACTCAGGGGTCACTCATTGGTCACTCAGGGTCACTCAGGGTCACTCAGGGTCACTCATTGGTCACTCATTGGTCACTCATTGGTCACTCAGGGTCACTCAGGGTCACTCATTGGTCACTCATTGGTCACTCATTGGTCACTCAGGGTCACTCAGGGTCACTCAGGGTCACTCATTGGTCACTCATTGGTCACTCATTGGTCACTCAGGGTCACTCAGGGGTCACTCAGGGTCACTCAGGGTCACTCATTGGTCACTCAGGGTCACTCATTGGTCACTCATTGGTCACTCATTGGTCACTCAGGGTCACTCAGGGGTCACTCAGGGTCACTCAGGGTCACTCAGGGTCACTCATTGGTCACTCATTGGTCACTCAGGGTCACTCAGGGTCACTCATTGGTCACTCATTGGTCACTCAGGGTCACTCAGGGGTCACTCAGGGTCACTCAGGGTCACTCAGGGTCACTCATTGGTCACTCATTGGTCACTCAGGGTCACTCAGGGGTCACTCAGGGTCACTCATTGGTCACTCAGGGTAACTCAGGGGTCACTCAGGGTCACTCAGGGTCACTCAGGGTCACTCATTGGGTTTTTAGGTGATTTTTCGTTGGGTTTTTGGGGTTTTTATGGGATTTTAAAATGGGGTTTTTATAGGATTTTTTGAGAATTTCGGGGGGAATTTTTATGGGATTTTTTGGGGGTTTGGGGGGGATTTTTGGGGTTTTTAATGGGATTTTTATGGGGGTTTTTAATGGGTTTTAATGGGATTTTTATGGGATTTTATGGGATTTTTATGGGGGTTTTAATTGGGTTTTTTATGGATTTTTGGGGGGATTTTTTGGGATTTTTAATGGGATTTTTTGGGGGTCTTTATGGGATTTTTAATGGGATTTTTTGGGGATCTTTATGGGATTTTTAATGGGATTTTTTGGGGATCTTTATGGGATTTAATGGGATTTTTATCGGATTTTTGGAGAATTTCAGGGGGAATTTTTATGGGATTTTTTGGGGGTTTGGGGGGGATTTTTGGGGATTTTTAATGGATTTTTGGGGATCTTTATGGGATTTTTAATGGGATTTTTTGGGGATCTTTGTGGGATTTTTAATGGGATTTTTTATAGGATTTTTTGAGAATTTCGGGGGGAATTTTTATGGGATTTTTTGGGGGTTTGGGGGGGATTTTTTGGGATTTTTAATGGGATTTTTGGGGTTTTTAATGGGATTTTTAATGGGATTTTTTGGGGATCTTTGTGGGATTTTTAATGGGATTTTTATGGGGGTTTTAATTGGGTTTTTATGGGATTTTTGGGGGGATTTTGTTGGGGTTTTTAATGGGATTTTTTGGGGATCTTTATGGGATTTTTAATGGGATTTTTTGGGGATCTTTATGGGATTTTTAATGGGATTTTTGGGGGTTTTTAATGGGATTTTTAATGGGATTTTTTTGGGATCTTTATGGGATTTTTAATGGGATTTTTATAGGATTTTTTGAGGAATTTCAGGGGGAATTTTTATGGGATTTTTTGGGGGTTTGGGGGGGATTTTTTGGGGTTTTAAATGGGATTTTTGCGGGTTTTTAATGGATTTTTAATGGATTTTTATGGGGGTTTTAATTGGGTTTTTATGGGATTTTTGGGGGGATTTTGTTGGGATTTTTAATGGATTTTTTGGGGATCTTTATGGGATTTTTAATGGGATTTTTATGGGATTTTTGGAGAACTTTTACAGGATTTTTTGGTGATTTTGAGTGGATATTTTGGCAATTTTGGCCGGGCTCTCAATGGGGCCACATTTGGGGCTTTCGTGGGGTTTTATAAATGGGATTTTCATGGGGTTTGATGGGACTTAAATGGGGTTTTAATTGGGTTTTTATGGGGTTTTAAAATGGGATTTTTTATAGGATTTTTTGAGAATTTTGGGGGGAATTTTTATGGGATTTTTTGGGGGTTTGGGGGGGATTTTTTGGGGTTTTTAATGGGATTTTTAATGGGATTTTTCTGGGATTTTTGGAGAACTTTGGGGGGAAGTTTGGCTCTCACCACGTCGCTCTTGGTGGTGTAGACGCGCTCGGCCGGGCTCTCAATGGGGCCACATTTGGGGCTTTCGTGGGGTTTTATTAATGGGATTTTCATGGGGTTTGATGGTACTTAAATGGGGTTTTAATTGGGTTTCTATGGGGTTTTTAAAATGGGATTTTTATAGGATTTTTTGAGAATTTTGGGGGAATTTTTATGGGATTTTTTGGGGGTTTGGGGGGGATTTTTTGGGGTTTTTAATGGGATTTTTTAATGGGATTTTTCTGGGATTTTTGGAGAACTTTGGGGGGAGCTTTGGCTCTCACCACGTCGCTCTTGGTGGTGTAGACGCGCTCGGCCAGGCTCTCCAGCGCCACCCACTTGACGGGCACGGGGGCGCCGCGGCCCTGGCGGGTAATAGAGGGAGCGGCCGACGCGCTTGGAGAGCCCGAAATCGGCCACGCGCACCCGCAGCCGCTCGTCCAGCCTGGTGTGGGGCAGCCAAAATCCCAAATCCCCAAAAATCCCAAATCCCAAAATCCCAAATCCCAAAAATTCCAAATCACCAAAATCCCAAATCCCCAAAACGCCAAATCCCCAAATGCCAAATCCCCAAATCCCAAATCCCCAAAATCCCAAATCCCCAAATCCCAAATCCCCAAATGCCAAATCCCCAAATCCCACCAAATGCCAAATCCCCCAAAAATCCCCAAATCCCCAAATCCCCTCCCTGCCCCAATGTCCCCAATGCCCCCCCAATGTCCCCACAATGTCCCCAATGCCCCAATGTCCCCAATGCCCCAATGTCCCCAATGCCCCCAATGCTCCCAATGCCCCCAATGTCCCCACAATGTCCCCAATGTCCCCAATGTGCCCCCAATGTCCCAGTGCCACCCCTTGGTGTCCCCAGTGTCCCCCGTGTCCCAGTGCCCACCCCAGTGTCCCAGTGCCACCCCATTGGTGTCCCCAGTGCCACCGCAATGTCCCCAGTGCCACCCCAGTATCCCGCAGTGTCCCCAGTGCCACCCCAGTGTCCCAGTGCCACCCCTTGGTGTCCCCCAGTGTCCCAGTGCCACCCCTTGGTGTCCCCAATGTCCCAGTGCCACCCCAGTGTCCCAGTGCCACCCCTTGGTGTCCCCAGTGTCCCCAATGTCCCAGTGCCACCCCAGTTCCACCCCAGTGTCCCAGTGCCACCCCTTGGTGTCCCCAATGTCCCAGTGCCACCCCAGTGTCCCCAGTGCCACCCCAGTGTCCCAGTGCCACCCCTTGGTGTCCCCAGTGTCCCCAATGTCCCAGTGCCACCCCAGTGCCACCCCAGTTCCACCCCAATGTCCCAGTGCCACCCCATTGTCCCGGTGCCACCACGGTGTCCCAGTGCCACCCATTGGTGTCCCCAGTGCCACCCCAGTGTCCCGGTGCCAGCCCAGTGCCACCCCATTGGTGTCCCAGTGTCCCCAGTGTCCCCAGTGCCACCCCAGTGTCCCAGTGCCACCCCAGTGTCCCCAATGTCCCAGTGCCACCCCAGTGTCCCGGTGCCAGCCCAGTGCCACCCCATCGGTGTCCCTGTGTCCCCAATGTCCCAGTGCCACCCCGGTGCCACCCCTTGGTGTCCCCAGTGTCCCAGTGCCACCCCAATGTCCCGGTGCCACCACGGTGTCCCTGTGTCCCCAGTGCCACCCCAGTGTCCCAGTGCCACCCCAGTGTCCCGGTGCCACCCCAGTGCCACCCCATTGGTGTCCCCATGTCCCCAATGTCCCAGTGCCACCCCAGTGTCCCAGTGCCACCCCAGTGCCACCCCATTGGTGTCCCCAGTGTCCCCAATGTCCCAGTGCCACCCCAGTTCCACCCCAATGTCCCAGTGCCACCCCATTGTCCCGGTGCCACCACGGTGTCCCCGTGTCCCCAGTGCCACCCCAGTGCCACCCATTGCTGTCCCCAGTGTCCCCAATGCTCCAGTGCCACCCTGGTGCCACCCCTTGGTGTCCCCAGTGTCCCAGTGCCACCCCAATGTCCCGGTGCCACCACGGTGTCCCTGTGTCCCCAGTGCCACCCCAGTGTCCCAGTGCCACCCCAGTGTCCCGGTGCCACCCCAGTGCCACCCCATTGGTGTCCCCATGTCCCCAATGTCCCAGTGCCACCCCAGTGTCCCAGTGCCACCCTCAGTGCCACCCCATTGGTGTCCCCAGTGTCCCCAATGTCCCAGTGCCACCCCAGTTCCACCCCAATGTCCCAGTGCCACCCCATTGTCCCGGTGCCACCACGGTGTCCCCGTGTCCCCAGTGCCACCCCAGTGCCACCCATTGCTGTCCCCAGTGTCCCCAATGCTCCAGTGCCACCCTGGTGCCACCCCTTGGTGTCCCCAGTGTCCCAGTGCCACCCCATTGTCCCGGTGCCACCACGGTGTCCCCGTGTCCCCAGTGTCCCCAGTGTCCCAGTGCCACCCATTGGTGTCCCCAGTGCCACCCCAGTGTCCCAGTGCCACCCCAGTGCCACCCCTTGGTGTCCCCAGTGCCACCCCAGTGTCCCAGTGCCACCCCAGTGTCCCCAGTGTCCCAGTGCCACCCCAGTGTCCCAGTGCCACCCCTTGGTGTCCCCAGTGTCCCCAATGTCCCAGTGCCACCCCAGTGCCACCCCAATGTCCCAGTGCCACCCCAGTGCCACCCCAGTGTCCCAGTGTCCCAGTGCCACCCCAGTGTCCCAGTGCCACCCCAGTGTCCCCAATGTCCCGGTGCCACCCCAGTGTCCCAGTGCCACCCCAGTGTCCCGGTGCCACCCCGGTGCCACCCCATTGGTGTCCCCTGTGTCCCCAATGTCCCAGTGCCACCCCAGTGTCCCCAGTGCCACCCCAATGTCCCGGTGCCACCCCAGTGCCACCCATTGGTGTCCCCGTGTCCCCAATGTCCCAGTGCCACCCCAGTGTCCCCAGTGTCCCGGTGCCACCCCAGTGCCACCCCTTGGTGTCCCCAGTGTCCCAGTGCCACCCCAGTGTCCCGGTGCCACCCCGGTGCCACCGGCGGTGTCCCCGTGTCCCCAATGTCCCAGTGCCACCCCAGTGTCCCCAGTGCCACCCCAGTGTCCCGGTGCCACCCCGGTGCCACCCCATTGGTGTCCCCGTGTCCCCAATGTCCCAGTGCCACCCCAGTGTCCCAGTGCCACCCCAGTGTCCCCCAGTGTCCCAGTGCCACCCCATTGGTGTCCCCAGTGTCCCCAATGTCCCAGTGCCACCCCAGTGTCCCCAGTGCCACCCCAGTGTCCCCGGTGCCACCCCAGTGCCACCCCATTGGTGTCCCCGTGTCCCCAATGTCCCAGTGCCACCCCAGTGTCCCGGTGCCAGCCCGGTGCCACCGCGGTGTCCCCGTGTCCCCACATGCAGTTCCTGGCCGCCAGGTCCCGGTGCACGAAGCTCCTCTGGCTCAGGTAGCTCATCCCGGCCGCGATGTCGGCCATGAAGCCCAGCAGGTGTGCGAGGGGACAGCGCCTGGGGACGCCGGGGACACTCAGGGGACATTGGGGACACCGAGGGGACATTGGGGACACCGAGGGGACATTGGGGACACCGAGGGCACCGTCCCCAAATCCCCAAAAAAATCCCCAAAAAAATCCCCAAAAAAATCCCCAAAAAAATCCCCAAAAAAATCCCCCAAAATTCCACCCCAAAATCCCCCCAAAACGCCCAAAACCACCCAAAAAATAAAAAAAAAAAATTCCCCACAAATTAAAGAAAATATTCCCAAAATCCTAAAAATTCCCCCCAAAAATCCCCCATAAAAAATCCAAAAATCCCCCAGAAAAAATCCAAAAAAATTCCCCAAAAAATCCCAAGAAATTCCATCCCAAACGCCCCCAAAATGCCCCAAACCCAGCAGGGTGTGAGGGGACACCAAGGGGACATTGGGGACACCGAGGGGACATTGGGGACACTCAGGGGACATTGGGGACACCAAGGGAAATTGGGGACACCGAGGGCACCGTCCCCAAATCCCCAAAAAAATCCCCAAAAAAATCCCCAAAAAAATCCCCCAAAATTCCACCCCAAAATCCCCCCAAAACGCCCCAAAACCACCCCAAAAAATTAAAAAAAAAAAAATCCCCACAAATTAAAGAAAATATTCCCAAAATCCTAAAAATTCCCCCCAAAAATCCCCCATAAAAAAATCCAAAAATCCCCCAGAAAAAATCCAAAAAAATTCCCAAAAAATCCCAAGAAATTCCATCCCAAACGCCCCCAAAATGCCCCAAACCCAGCAGGTGTGAGGGGACACCAAGGGGACATTGGGGACACCGAGGGGGACATTGGGGACACCAAGGGGACCGTCCCCAAATCCCCAAAAAAATCCCCAAAAAAATCCCCAAAAAAATCCCCCCAAAAAATCCCCAAAAAATCCCATTCAAAATCCCAAAAAAATCCCCAAAAAAATCCCCCAAAAAATCCCCCAAAAAAATCCCCCAAAAAATCCCCCCAAAAAATCCCCAAAAAATCCCCCAAAAAATCCCCCAAAAAATCCCCCAAAAAATCCCCAAAAAATCCCATTCAAAAATCCCCAAAAAATCCCCTAAAAAAATCCCCAAAAAATCCCATTCAAAAATCCCCAAAAAATCCCATTCAAAAATCCCCAAAAAATCCCATTCAAAATCCCCAAAAAATCCCATTCAAAAATCCCCCAAAAAAATCCCATTCAAAAATCCCCAAAAAATCCCATTCAAAATCCCCAAAAAATCCCATTCAAAAATCCCCCAAAAAAATCCCCAAAAAAATCCCCAAAAAATCCCATTCAAAAATCCCCAAAAAATCCCATTCAAAAATCCCGAGAAAATCCCATTCAAAAATCCCCAAAAAAATCCCATTCAAAAATAACCAAAAAAATCCCATTCAAAAATCCCCAAAAATTCCCATTCAAAAATCCCAAAAAAATCCCACCCCCCCCAAAAAAATCCCCAAAAAATCCCATTCAAAAATCCCCAAAAAATCCCATTCAAAAATCCCCAAAAAATCCCCCAAAAAAATCCCCAAAAAATCCCATTCAAAAATCCCCCAAAAAAATCCCATTCAAAAATCCCATTCAAAAATCCCCAAAAAATCCCATTCAAAAATCCCCAAAAAATCCCATTCAAAAATCCCCCAAAAAATCCCCCAAAAAAATCCCAAAAAAATCCCATTCAAAAATCCCCAAAAATCCCATTCAAAAATCCCCCAAAAAATCCCCCAAAAAAATCCCCCAAAAAATCCCATTCAAAAATCCCCAAAAAATCCCCCAAAAAAATCCCCAAAAATCCCATTCAAAAATCCCCAAAAAATCCATTCAAAAATCCCCAAAAAAATCCCATTCAAAAATCCCCAAAAAATCCCATTCAAAAATCCCCAAAAAATCCCATTCAAAATCCCCAAAAAAATTCCATTCAAAAATCCCCAAAAAAATCCCCCAAAAAAATCCCCAAAAAATCCCATTCAAAGATCCCCAAAAAATCCCATTCAAAATCCCCAAAAAATCCCCAAAAAAATCCCCCAAAAAATCCCATTCAAAAATCCCCAAAAAATCCCCCAAAAAAATCCCATTCAAAAATCCCCCAAAAAATCCCATTCAAAAATCCCCAAAAAATCCCATTCAAAAATCCCATTCAAAAATCCCCCAAAAAATCCCCCAAAAAAATCCCAAAAAAATCCCATTCAAAAATCCCAAAAAATCCCATTCAAAAATCCCCAAAAAAATCCCCCCAAAAAATCCCCAAAAAAATCCCATTCAAAAATCCCAAAAAATCCCATTCAAAAATCCCCAAAAAATCCCCAAAAAAATCCATTCAAAAATCCCCAAAAAAATCCCATTCAAAAATCCCCAAAAAATCCCCAAAAAATCCCATTCAAAAATCCCCAAAAAATCCCATTCAAAAATCCCCCAAAAAAATCCCATTCAAAAATCCCATTCAAAAATCCCCAAAAAAATCCCCAAAAAATCCCATTCAAAATCCCCAAAAAAATCCCCAAAAAATCCCATTCAAAAATCCCCCAAAAAAATCCCATTCAAAATCCCCAAAAAATCCCATTCAAAAATCCCCCCAAAAAATCCCATTCAAAAATCCCCCAAAAAATCCCATTCAAAAATCCCCAAAAAAATCCCATTCAAAAATCCCATTCAAAAATCCCCCAAAAAATCCCCCAAAAAAATCCCAAAAAAATCCCATTCAAAAATCCCCAAAAAATCCCATTCAAAATCCCAAAAAATCCCATTCAAAAATCCCCAAAAAATCCCCATTCAAAAATCCCCAAAAAAAATCCCCCAAAATTCCACCCCAAAATCCCCCCAAAACGCCCCAAAACCACCCAAAAATTTTTAAAAAATTCCCCACAAATTAAAGAAAATATTCCCAAATTCCTAAAAATTCCCCCAAAAAATCCCCCCCAAAAATCCCCAAAAATCCCCCATAAAAAAACCAAAAAAATTCCCCCCAAAAATCCCAAAAAATTCCATCCCAAACGCCGCCAAAACGCCCCAAAACCACCCAAAAAATTAGAAATAAATTCCCCACAAATTTAAGAAAATATTCCCAAAATCCTAAAAATTACCCTCAAAAATCCCAAAAAATCTCCCAAAATCCCCCAAAAATTCCCCCTAAAATCCCCAAAAATCCCAAAAAATAACCAAAAAACTCTGGGGTTTTTGGGGATTTTTCTGGGATTTTTGGGGGATTTTTATGGGATTTTTGGGGGATTTTTATGGGATTTTTATGGGATTTTGGGGGGATTTTTGGGGATTTTAGGCGGATTTTGGGGGATTTTTCTGGGATTTTTGGGGGATTTTTGGGGGATTTTTATGGGATTTTTGGGGGATTTTTGGGGGATTTTTCTGGGATTTTTCTGGGGATTTTTTCTGGGATTTTTCTGGGATTTTTGGGGATTTTTGGGGGATTTTTGGGGGATTTTTCTGGGATTTTTCTGGGATTTTTGGGGGATTTTTGGGGGATTTTTATGGCGATTTTTGGGGGATTTTTATGGGATTTTTGGGGGATTTTTATGGGATTTTTGGGGGATTTTTGGGGGATTTTTCTGGGATTTTTCTGGGGATTTTTCTGGGATTTTTGGGGGATTTTTATGGGATTTTTGGGGGATTTTTGGGGGATTTTTCTGGGATTTTTGGGGATTTTTGGGGGATTTTTATGGGATTTTTGGGGGATTTTTCTGGGATTTTTGGGGGATTTTTCTGGGATTTTTCTGGGATTTTTGGGGGATTTTTGGGGGATTTTTGAGGGATTTTTATGGGATATTTTTTGGGGTTTTTTTTGGTATTTTATGGACTTTTAATGGGGATTTTTATGGGATTTTAATGGGATTTTAATGGGATTTTTTAGTGGGATTTTTTTTGTTATTTCACAGTGATTTTAGAGGGATTTTTTGGGGGTTAATTTGGGATTTTTGTAGGATTTTGATGGGAATTTGGGAGGTTTTTAATGGGATTTTTATGGGGATTTTTTTGGATTTTTAAGGTGTTTTTAATGGGATTTTTGGGGATTTTGATGGGGCTATTTTGGGGCTATTTTGGGGCTATTTTGGGGCTATTTTGGGGCTATTTTGGGGCTATTTTGGGGTTATTTTGGGGTTATTTTGGGGCTATTTTGGGGCTATTTTGGGGCTATTTTGGGGCTATTTTGGGACTATTTTTGGGGCTATTTTGGGGCTATTTTGGGGCTATTTTGGGATTATTTTGGGGCTATTTTGGGGGCTATTTTGGGGCTATTTTGGGGCTATTTTGGGACCATTTTTGGGCTATTTTAGGGTTATTTTGGGACTATTTTTGGGCTATTTTGGGGCTATTTTGGGGCTATTTTGGGGCTATTTTTGGGCTATTTTGGGGCTATTTTGGAGCTATTTTGGGGCTATTTTTGGGGCTATTTTGGGGCGATTTTTGGGCTATTTTGGGGCTATTTTGGGGCTATTTTGGGGCTATTTGGGGGCTTTTTTGTGGCTATTTTGGGGCTATTTTTGGGGCTATGTTGGGGGGCTATTTTGGGGCTATTTTGGGGGCTATTTTTGGGGCTATTTTGGGACCATTTTTGGGCTATTTTAGGGTTATTTTGGGACTATTTTTGGGGCTATTTTGGGGTTATTTTGGGGCTATTTTGGGGCTATTTTTGGGGCTATTTTGGGACTATTTTTGGGGCTATTTTGGGACTATTTTTGAGGCTATTTTGGGGCCATTTTGGGGCTATTTTTGGGGCTATTTTGGGGTTATTTTGGGGCTATTTTGGGGCTATTTTGGGGCTATTTTTGGGGCTATTTTGGGACCATTTTTGGGGCTATTTTGGGGCTATTTTGGGGTTATTTTGGGGCTATTTTGGGGCTATTTTGGGGCTATTTTGGGTTATTTTGGGGCTATTTTGGGCTATTTTGGGGCTATTTTGGGGCTATTTTGGGGCTATTTTGGGGCTATTTTGGGCTATTTTGGGGCTATTTTGGGGCTATTTTGGGGCTGTTTTTGGGCTATTTTGGGGCTATTTTGGGGCTATTTTGGGGCTATTTTGGGGGCTATTTTGGGGCTATTTTTGGGGCTATTTTGGGACCATTTTTGGGCTATTTTAGGGTTATTTTGGGACTATTTTTGGGCTATTTTGGGGCTATTTTGGGGCTATTTTGGGGCTATTTTTGGGGTTATTTTGGGGTTATTTTGGGGCTATTTTGGGGCTCTTTTGGGACTATTTTGAGGTTATTTTGGGGGGCTATTTTGGAGCTATTTTGGGGCTATTTTGGGACTATTTTTGGGGCTATTTTTGGGGCTATTTTGGGACCATTTTTGGGCTATTTTAGGGTTATTTTGGGACTATTTTTGGGGCTATTTTGGGGTTATTTTGGGGCTATTTTGGGGCTATTTTGGGGTTATTTTGGGGCTATTTTGGGGGGCTCTTTGGGGCTATTTTGGGGCTATTTTGGGGCTGTTTTTGGGCTATTTTGGGGTTATTTTGGGGCTATTTTGGGGCTATTTGGGGGCTATTTTGTGGCTATTTTGGGGCTATTTTGGGGCTATTTTTGGGGCTATGTTGGGGCTATTTTGGGGTTATTTTGGGGCTATTTTGGGGGCTATTTTTGGGGCTATTTTGGAGCTATTTTGGGGCTATTTTGGGGCTATTTTGGGGGCTATTTTTGGGGCTATTTTGGGACCATTTTTGGGCTATTTTAGGGTTATTTTGGGACTATTTTTGGGGCTATTTTGGGGTTATTTTGGGGCTATTTTGGGGCTATTTTTGGGGCTATTTTGGGACTATTTTTGGGGCTATTTTGGGACTATTTTTGGGCTATTTTGGGGCCATTTTGGGGGCTATTTTGGGGCTATTTTTGGGCTATTTTGGGGCCATTTTGGGGGCTATTTTGGGGCTATTTTGGGGCCATTTTGGGGGCTATTTTGGGGTTATTTTGGGGCTATTTTGGGGCTATTTTGGGGCTATTTTGGGGCTATGTTGGGGCTATTTTGGGGCTATGTTGGGGCTATTTTGGGGTTATTTTGGGGCTATTTTGGGGCTATTTTGGGGCTATTTTGGGGCTATGTTGGGGCTATTTTGGGGCTATGTTGGGGCTATTTTGGGGCTATTTTGGGGCTATTTTGGGGCTATTTTTGGGGCTATTTTGGGGGGCTCTTTGGGGTTATTTTGGGGCTATTTTGGGCTGTTTTGGGGCTATTTTGGGGTTATTTTGGGGCTCTTTTGGGACTATTTTTGGGCTATTTTGGGGCCATTTTGGGGGGCTCTTTGGGGCTATTTTGGGACTATTTTTGGGCTATTTTGGGGCTCTTTGGTGCTACTTTGGGGCTATTTTGGGGCTATATTGGGACTATTTTTGGGGCTTTTTTGGGAGTATTTTTGGGCTATTTTGGGGCTATTTTGGGGCTATTTTGGGGCTGTTTTTGGGGCAGTTTGGGGGTTATTTTGGGGGTCTCTCACCGTCGGGGGGTCCCCGTGCCGGGCGCCGAGCAGGAAGCTGTGCAGGTCCCCGTGGGCCATGAAGGGCAGGAGGACGCTGGGGGGGGGAGGGGGCCCCTCCGAGCTGCCCCCCCACGGCTGCAGGCACACCCCTGTGTGGGGGAGGGGCAGGATGAACCCCCAGACCCCAAATTTGGGGCGCCGGACCCCCAAAATTGGGCTCAGAACCGTCCCAATTTGGGGCCCAAAATCCCCAAAATTGGGGCTCAGCGCCCTCACGATTTCAGCTCAGAACACCCCACAGTTGGACCCAGAGCCTCCAAAATTTGGCCTCAGAGCACCCCAAAATTTAGACCAAGATCCCCAAAAATTTCTGCTCAGACTCCCCCAAAATTGGGGTGCAAACTCCCAAAAATTTGGACACGGATTCCCCAAAATTGGGGTGCAGATCTCCCAAAATTAGGGCTCAGATTCCCCCCAAAATTTGGGTGCAGCTCCCCAAAATTTGGTCTCTGAACCCCCCCAAAATTGGGGTGCATAATCCCCAAAATTGGGGCTCAGAGCACCCCAAAATTTTGACTCAGAACCCCCCAAAATCGGGGCTCAGAGCACCCCAAAATTTGGACTCAGAATCCCCAAAATCGGGGCTCAGAGCACCCCAAAATTTGGACTCAGAACCCCCAAAATCGGGGTCAGAGCACCCCAAAATTTGGGACACTGATCCCCAAAATTGGGGTGCAGAACCCCCCTGATTTGGGGGTGATTTTGGGGTGATTTTGGGGCATTTTTGGGGTGATATTGAGAGATTTTGGGGTGATTTTGGGGTGATTTTGGGGCATTTTTGGGGTGATATTCAGAGATTTTGGGGTGATTTTGGGGTGATTTTGGGGCATTTTTGGGGTAATTTTTGGGGTATCTGTGGTTCATTTTGGGGTGATTTTGGGGTGATTTTGGGGGAAATTTGAGGTGATTTTGGGGTAAATTTTGGGGTGATTTTGGGGCATTTTTGGGGTAATTTTTGGGGTATCTCTGGTTCATTTTGGGGTGATTTTGGGGTATTTTTGGGGCATTTTTGGGGTATCTTTGGTTAATTTTGGGGTGACTTTGGGGTGATTTTGGGGTGATTTTGGGGGAAATTTGAGGTGATTTTGGGGTATCTTGGGGTAATTTGGGGGTAAATTTTGGGGTATTTTGGGGGTGATTTTGGGGGGTATTTTGGGTGACTTTGGGGTGATTTTGGGGCATTTTTGGGGTAATTTTTGGGGTATCTTTGGTTAATTTTGGGGTGATTTTGGGGTGATTTTGGGGGAAATTTGAGGTGATTTTGGGGTATCTTGGGGTAATTTGGGGGTCAAATTTGGGGTGATTTTGGGGTATTTTGGGGGTAATTTGGGGGGTATTTGGGGTGATTTTGGGGTGATTTTGGGGCATTTTTGGGATAATTTTTGGGGTATCTCTGGTTCATTTTGGGGTGATTTTGGGGTATTTTTTGGGTGATTTTGGGGCAATTTTTTGGGGGATCTTTGGTTAATTTTGGGGTGATTTTGGGGGTAATTTTGGGGGTATTTTGGGTGGTTTTGGGGTGATTTCCGGGCATTTTTGGGGTGATCTTGGGGTAATTTTGGGGGGTGATTTTGGCAAATCTTTGGGTAATTTGGGGGTGATTTTGGGGTATTTTTGGGGTGGTTTTGGGGAGTGATTTTGGGGTAATTTTGAGTGATTTTGAGACATTTTTGGGGTCATTTTGGGGGGGATCTTTGGGTGGTTTTGGGGCCGTTTTGGGGCATTTTTGCAATGATTTTGGGGTATTTTTGGGGTTTCTCACCAATCAATTCCGTGACTTTGGGGTGTTCGAGCTCCTTTTGGGGAATCTTTCGGGATTTCGAGGGGATTTTCTGGGGGTTTTGGTTCCCGGGGATTTTGGGGGTTTCAGAGTGGACTTGGGAGTAATTTTGGGGTATTTTTGGGGGATTTGGGGGTATTTTGGGGTGATTTTGGGGTATTTTTGGGGTGATTTTGGGGTATTTTGGGGTGATTTGGGGGTATTTTTGGGGTGATTTTGGGGTAATTTCAGGGAGTGATTTTGGGGTATCTTTGGGTAATTTGGGGGTAAATGTTGGGGTGATTTTGGGGTATTTTGGGGGTAATTTTGGGGGGTATTTTGGGTGACTTTGGGGTGATTTTGGGGCATTTTTGGGATAATTTTTGGGGTATCTCTGGTTCATTTTGGGGTGATTTTGGGGTATTTTTTGGGTGATTTTGGGGCAATTTTTTGGGGGATCTTTGGTTAATTTTGGGGTGATTTTGGGGGTAATTTTGGGGGTATTTTGGGTGGTTTTGGGGTGATTTCCGGGCATTTTTGGGGTGATCTTGGGGTAATTTTGGGGGGTGATTTTGGCAAATCTTTGGGTGATTTGGGGGTGATTTTGGGGTGGTTTTGGGGAGTGATTTTGGGGTAATTTTGAGTGATTTTGAGACATTTTTGGGGTCATTTTGGGGGGGATCTTTGGGTGGTTTTGGGGTGATTTTCGGGCATTTTTGGGGTGATCTTGGGGTAATTTTGGGGGGTGATTTTGGCAAATCTTTGGGTAATTTGGGGGTGATTTTGGGGTATTTTGGGGGTAATTTGGGGGGGTACTTTGGGTGACTTTGGGGTGATTTTGGGGCATTTTTGGGGGCATTCTCACCGATGAGCTTCATGACGTTGGGGTGGTCGAACTCCTTCATGCACACGGCCTCGCTCAGGAAATCCTCCAGCTCCCCCCGCGAGCAGATGGCGACTTTGGGGCGAATTCCGGCGTTTTTGGGCCATTTGGGGATTTTGGGGAGATTTTGGGGGGATTTTGGGGGGATTTTGGGGGGATTTTGGGGGGATTTTGGGGCTCACGTTTCATGGTTTTCACGGCCACGCGCAGCACGCCCGAGTCCTGGCGCAGCGTCCCCTCCACCACCGAGCCGAACTCGCCTGCGGGGATTTTGGGGGGATTTTGGGGCATTTTGGGGGGCACCAGGGGGATTTGGGGGGATTTTGGGTCATTTTGGGGGGATTTTGGGTCATTTTGGGGGGCACCAGGGGCATTTTGGGTCATTTTGGGGGGCACCAGGGGGATTTTGGGTGGGATTTTGGGTCATTTTGGGGGCACCAGGGGGATTTTGGGTCATTTTGGGTCATTTTGGGGGGATTTTGGGTCATTTTGGGGGGATTTTGGGTCATTTTGGGGGGCACCAGGGGGATTTTGGGGGGATTTTGGGTCATTTTGGGGGGCACCAGGGGGATTTTGGGTCATTTTGGGGGGATTTTAGGGCATTTTGGGGGGCACCAGGGGCATTTTGGGGGGATTTTGGGTCATTTTGGGGGGTTCTGAGGGGATTTTGGGGGGATTTTGGGTCATTTTGGGGGGCACCAGGGGCATTTTGGGGGGCACCAGGGGGATTTTGGGGGATTTTGGGTCATTTTGGGGGGATTTTGGGGGATTTTGGGGGGCACCAGGGGAATTTTGGGGGATTTTGGGGGCATTTTGGGGGGATTTTGGGGGGATTTTGGGGGGATTTTGGGTCATTTTGGGGGGATTTTGGGTCATTTTGGGGGGCACCAGGGGAATTTTGGGGGATTTTGGGGGGATTTTGGGGGATTTTGGGTCATTTTGGGGGGATTTTGGGTCATTTGGGGTCATTTTGGGGGGCACCAGGGGCATTTTGGGGGCATTTTGGGGCATTTTGGGTCATTTTGGGGGCACCAGGGGGATTTTGGGTCATTTTGGGGGGATTTTGGGGCATTTTGGGGGGATTTTGGGGCATTTTGGGGGGTACCAGGGGGATTTTGGGTCATTTTGGGGGGCACCAGGGGGATTTTGGGGGATTTTGGGTCATTTTGGGGGTCACCAGGGGGATTTTGGGGGGATTTTGGGGCATTTTGGGGGGCACCAGGGGCATTTGGGGGGGATTTTGGGTAATTTTGGGGGATTTTGGGTCATTTTGGGGGGTTCTGAGGGGATTTTGGGGGGATTTTGGGTCATTTTGGGGGGATTTGGGGTCATTTTGGGACATTTTGGGGGGCACCAGGGGGATTTTGGTGCATTTTGGGGGGCACCAGGGGGATTTGGGGGGATTTTGGGTCATTTTGGGGGGATTTTGGGTCATTTTGGGGGGCACCAGGGGGATTTGGGGGGACACCAGGGGGATTTTGGGTCATTTTGGGGGGCACCAGGGGCATTTTGGGGCATTTTGGGGGGCACCAGGGGCATTTTGGGGGGATTTTGGGGCATTTTGGGGGCCACCAAGTGGATTTTGGGGGATTTTGGGGGGATTTTGGGTCATTTTGGGTCATTTTGGGGGGCACCAGGGGGATTTTGGGGGGATTTTGGGTCATTTTGGGGGGCACCAGGGGCATTTTGGGGGGATTTTGGGTCATTTTGGGGGCCACCAAGGGGATTTTGGGGGTCCTGAGGGGTTTTTGAGGGGTCCCAGGGGAATTTGGGGGCTCCTGAAGGGTTTTTGAGGGGATTTGGGGAGGTTTGGGCGGGTTCTGAGGAGGTTTGGGGGGTTCCCAGAAGATTTTGGGGGTCCTGAGGGGATTCTGGGGGGGTCCCAGAGGAATTTTGGGGGGTCCCAGAGGAATTTTGGGGGGGTGATTCCAGCTGGTTTTGGGGTGATTCCAGTGGATTTTGGAGTGATTCCAGTTGATTTTGGGGTGATTTCAGATTATTTCAGCTGATTTTGGGCTGATTTTGGGGTGATTTCAGCTGGTTTTGGGGTGATTTTATATGATTTCAGTTGATTTTGGGGTGATTCCAGCTGATTTTGGGGTGATTCCAGCTGATTTTGGGGTGATTCCAGCTGATTTTGGGGTGATTTTGGGGTGATTCCAGCTGTTTTTGGGGTGATTCCAGCTGGTTTGGGGTGATTCCAGCTGATTTTGGCCTGATTTTGGGGTGATTTCAGCTGATTTTGGGGTGATTCCAGCTGATTTTGGGGTGATTTTGGGGTGATCCCAGCTGGTTTGGGGTGATTCCAGCTGATTTTGGGGTGATTCCAGTTGATTTTGGGGTGATTTTGGATGATTCCAGCCGGTTTCGGGGTGATTCCAGCTGGTTTGGGGTGATCCCAGCTGATTTTGGGGTGATTTTGGGGTTATTCCAGCTGATTTTGGGCTGATTCCAGCTGATTTTGGGGTGATTCCAGTTGATTTTGGGGTGATTTTGGATGATTCCAGCTGGGTTTGGGGGGATTCCAGCTGGTTTTGGGCTGATTTTGGGGTGATTCCAGCTGGTTTTGAGGTGGTTTTGGGGTGATTCCAGCTGATTTGGGGTGATTCCCGCTGATTTTGGGGTGATTCCAGCTGATTTTGGGGTGATTCCAGCTGATTTTGGGGTGATTCCCGCTGATTTTGGGGTGATTCCAGCTGATTTTGGATGATTCCAGCCAGTTTTGGGGTGATTCCAGTTGATTTTGGGGGTGATTTTGGGGTGATTCCAGCCGGTTTTGGGGTGATTCCAGCTGGTTTGGGGTGATTCCAGCTGATTTTGGGGTGATTCCAGCTGGTTTGGGCTGATTCCAGCTGGTTTTGGGGTGATTCCAGCCGATTTTGGGGTGATCCCAGCTGATTTTGGGGTGATTTCAGATTATTCCAGCCGGTTTCGGGGTGATTCCAGCTGATTTTGGGGTGATTCCAGCCGATTTTGGATGATTCCAGCCGGTTTCGGGGTGATCCCAGCTGGTTTTGGGGTGATTTTGGGGTGATTCCAGCTGATTTTGGGCTGATTCCAGCTGATTTTGGGGTGATTCCAGTTGATTTTGGGGTGATTTTGGATGATTCCAGCTGGGTTTGGGGTGATTCCAGCTGGTTTTGGGCTGATTTTGGGGTGATTCCAGCTGGTTTTGAGGTGGTTTTGGGGTGATTCCAGCTGATTTGGGGTGATTCCCGCTGATTTTGGGTGATTCCAGCTGATTTTGGGGTGATTCCAGCCGGTTTTGGGGTGATTCCAGTTGATTTTGGGGTGATTTTGGGGTGATTCCAGCCGGTTTTGGGGTGATTCCAGCTGGTTTGGGGTGATTCCAGCTGATTTTGGGGTGATTCCAGCTGGTTTGGGGTGATTCCAGCCGGTTTTGGGGTGATTCCAGCCGGTTTTGGGGTGATTCCAGCCGGTTTTGGGGTGATTCCAGCTGGTTTGGGGTGATTCCAGTTGATTTTGGGGTGATTCCAGCTGGTTTTGAGGTGGTTTTGGGGTGATTCCAGTTGATTTTGGGGTGATTCCAGCTGGTTTGGGGTGATTCCAGTTGATTTTGGGGTGATTCCAGTTGATTTTGGGGTGATTTTGGGGTGATTCCAGCCGGTTTTGGGGTGATTCCAGCTGGTTTGGGGTGATTCCAGCTGATTTTGGGGTGATCCCAGCTGATTTTGGGGTGATTTTGGATGATTCCAGCTGGTTTTGGGGTGATTCCAGCTGGTTTTGAGGTGGTTTTGGGGTGATTCCAGCTGATTTTGGGGTGATTCCAGCTGATTTGGGTTGATTCCAGCTGATTTTGGCGTGATCCCAGCTGGTTTTAGGGTGATTTTGGATGATTCCAGCTGGGTTTGGGCTGATTTTGGGGTGATTCCAGCTGGTTTTGAGGTGGTTTTGGGGTGATTCCAGCTGGTTTGGGGTGATTCCAGCTGATTTTGGGGTGATTCCAGCCGGTTTCGGGGTGATCCCAGCTGATTTTGGGGTGATCCCAGCCGGTTTCGGGGTGATCCCAGCTGGTTTTGGGGTGATTTTGGGTGATTCCAGCCGGTTTCGGGGTGATTCCAGCTGGTTTGGGGTGATCCCAGCTGATTTTGGGGTGATCCCAGCTGATTTGGGGTGATTCCAGCTGATTTTGGGGTGATTCCAGCCGATTTTGGGGTGATCCAGCTGATTTGGGGTGATTTCAGATTATTTTGGGGTGATCCAGCCGGTTTCGGGGTGATCCCAGCTGGTTTTGGGGTGATTTTGGGGTGATCCCAGCCGGTTTCGGGGTGATCCCAGCTGATTTTGGGGCGATCCCAGCTGGTTTTGGGGTGATTTTGGGGTGATCCCAGCTGATTTTGGGGCGATCCCAGCCGGTTTCGGGCGCTCTGTACCCACCCTGTCCCAGGGTCTTGCCAGCGCCAGGCGGTGCCGCTCCACGAGGACGTCGCGCAGCTTCTCCTTCAGCTCGGGGCTGATGCCCAGGCGGTTCACTGGGGACACCAGCGGGGACAGCAGGGGGACATTGGGGACATTGGGGGGGGCATTGGGGACATTGGGGGGGGCATTGGGGACAGGGGGGGACATCATTGGGGACAGCAGTGGGGACAGCAGTGGGGACATCATTGGGGACATCATTGGGGACAGGGGGGACACCATTGGGGACACCACTGGGGATCATTGGGGACAGCAGTGGGGACATTGGGGACATTGGGGGGGGCATTGGGGACATTGGGGGGACAGCATTGGGGACAGCATTGGGGACATTGGGGACATCATTGGGGACATCATTGGGGACAGGGGGGGACATCACTGGGGACATCATTGGGGACAGCAGGGGGGACAGGGGGGACACCAGTGGGGACAGCAGTGGGGACATCAGTGGGGACAGCAGTGGGGACATCATTGGGGACAGCAGTGGGGACATCATTGGGGACATCACTGGGGACAGCATTGGGGACAGCAGTGGGGACATCATTGGGGACACCATTGGGGACAGGGGGGACATTGGGGGGATATTGGGGACATTTGGGGACATTGGAAGCATTGGGAACATTGGGGGGATACTGGGGACATTGGGGACATTGGGGACATTGGGGACATTTGGGGACATTGGGGGCATTGGGGACATTTGGGGACATTGGGGACATTGGGGGCATTGGGGACATTGGGGACATTGGGGACATTGGGGACATTGGGGGCATTGGGGACATTGGGGACATTTGGGGACATTGGGGACATTGGGGACATTGGGGACATTTGGGGACATTGGAAGCATTGGGGACATTGGGGGGGATACTGGGGACATTGAGGACATTGGGGACATTGGGGACATTGGGGACATTGGGGGGACATTGGGGACATTGGGGACATTGGGGACATTGGGGGGCATTGGGGACTTTGGGGGGACATTGGGGGGACATTGGGGACATTGGGGACATTTGGGGACATTGGGGACATTTGGGGACATTGGGGGCATTGGGGACATTGGGGACATTGGGGACATTGGGGACATTGGGGGGATTTGGGGACATTGGGGACATTGGGGACATTGGGGACATTGGAAGCATTGGGGACATTGGGGGGGACATTGGGGACATTGGGGACATTGGGGACATTGGTGACCCCGGGGTCACTCACGCGTGGCCTGCGCTGACCGGCGGCCGTAGGAGCTGCGGGCGCGGAAATGAACGGCCGGGGCGAAGGCGGCCCTGGGGACACAGGGGACAATGGGGACATTGGGGACAATGGGGACACCATGGGGACACCATGGGGACAATGGGGACATTGGGGACACCATGGGGACACAGAGGGGGCAATGGGGACATTGGGGACACCATGGGGACACAGAGGGGGGCAATGGGGACATTGGGGACACCATGGGGACAATGGGGACAATGGGACAATGGGGACACCATGGGGACACCATGGGGACACCATGGGGACAATGGGGACATTGGGGACACCATGGGGACACAGGGGACAATGGGGACATTGGGGACATTGGGGACACCATGGGGACACAGGGGACAATGGGGACATTGGGGACATTGGGGACACCATGGGGACACAGAGGGGACAGAGGGGACAATGGGGAAAGAGGGGACAATGGGGACATGGAGGACAATGGGGACAATGGGGACAACGGTCACTGCTCTGCCACCATGGGGACACCATGGGGACACAGGGGGGACACAGGGGGGACAATGGGGACAGTGGGGACAATGGGGACAATGGGGACAACGGTCGCTGCTCTGCCACCATGGGGACACCATGGGGACACCAAGGGGACACAGGGGGGACAATGGGGACAGTGGGGACAGAGGGGACACCATGGGGACACAGAGGGGACAGTGTGGACAGTGGGGACAATGGGGACAATGGGGACACCGAGGGGACAATGGGGACAGAGGGGACAATGGGGACACCATGGGGACACAGAGGGGACAGAGGGGACAATGGGGAAAGAGGGGACAATGGGGACATGGAGGACAATGGGGACAGTGGGGACAACGGTCAGTGCTCTGCCACCATGGGGACACCATGGGGACAGCACGGGGACACAGGGGGGACAATGGGGACAGTGGGGACAATGGGGACAATGGGGACAATGGGGACACCATGGGGACAGAGGGGACAGAGGGGACAATGGGGAAAGAGGGGACAATGGGGACATGGAGGACAATGGGGACAATGGGGACAACGGTCAGTGCTCTGCCACCATGGGGACACCGAGGGGACACCAAGGGGACACCAAGGGGGACACAGGGGGTCAATGGGGACAATGGGGACAATGGGGACAACGGTCAGTGCTCTGCCACCATGGGGACACCATGGGGACACAGGGGGGACAATGGGGACAATGGGGACAATGGGGGACAATGGGGGACAACGGTCGCTGCTCTGCCACCATGGGGACACCATGGGGACAGCACGGGCACACAGGGAACACAGGGGACACAGCGGGTGACAATGGTGACCAGCCGGCCACAATGGGGACACTGAGGAGACACCGAGGGGACACCATGGGGACAGAGGGGACACACAGGTGACACCCAGGTGACACAGGCGACACGGGTGACACGGGTGACGTCCCCTCACCCGTAGCGCGTCTCCTTGTGGCGTCTCCGCGCCGCCAGCGCCACCAGGGCCACCAGGGCCAATTGTCCCCAGGGCCACCAGGGCCACCAGCAGCGGCCACCAGGCGCCGGACAGGGCCGGGGGACGCACTGCGGGACAGGGACAGCGACAGCAGCGTCAGCGTCATCAGCGTCATCGTCAGCATTGTCATCGTCATTGTCACCGTCATTGCTGTCGTTATCATTGTCATTGTCGTTGTCATCGTCATCATTGTCATCATTGTCATCATTGTCATCATTGTCATCGTCATTGTCATCGTCATTGCTGTCGTTGTCATTGTCATTGTCATCGTCATTGTCATCGTCATTGTTGTCGTTATCATTGTCATTGTCATTGTCATTGTCATCGTCATCATTGTCATCATTGTCATCATTGTCATCATTGTCATCGT